>JAQGBT010002068.1:0-26467 GCA_034698585.1 Disparrhopalites patrizii
TCTCTCTCTCTCTCTCTCTCTCTCTCTCTCTCTCTCTCTCTTTCTCGACATAATGAAGCTATGGACTGCATTGTCACCTTACGCAGTTAACTACACGCAGTGACATTCTCATCCCGTCTTCTCCTCCTCACTCTGCACAATAACAATGGCTTCTTCGTCTTCGACAAGCACAAGGGCGACTTTTTTAGCCATTTCCGTTTTCAAATTGTCCTTATTCGCCCCACCTTTGTTCCTCTTCTTCTGTCTCTTGTCTTTTTCACTGGCCACCACGAGTCATCTTCTCTGTCTCTCTCTCTGTCTCTGCCTCTTCCCTGGCTCTGTCTCTGTGCTTCTTCATGCTTTTGGAACGCCTATGTATTCCTCCCACGACGTTGTAATGAGCGTGCATATGGACGTACGGGAGCCAAGAAGCTCATCATTTACATACGTCTCGCTCCCGTTAAGTCTCCTGCCACTTGCGTTTGGCTCTCTGTACTTGCCCAGTGGTGGGAATAGTATAATATAAGACATAAGATGTTGTATCCACACAAGCACCTTGGCACGTACGTTAATCCATTTATTAGAAATAATAAACATGTCACACACTCCCCCGTCCTGGAGTGCGTCAGCGGAACGTCTTTTGGGCCGTCGCTTCCTCCCTTCAGCTCTCTCTCGCTTTTGTCCCCACTAAATATATATAGATATAAACTGGCCTTCCTACCCAAAAAAAAATTGCTGACATGAGATTGACTGCCAAAGGAGCACCTGAACTCCCCCTGTATTACGCATAGGCTCCAAAGAGCTATAAATATACATATACAACTGTGAAAATCTGTGAGGAGAATGTGTTCAGCATGCAATTACTGATGTTGAAGGAGGATATCTCGGTAGGGTTATATTTTGCAATTGGAGCTGTGTCTTGTCTGATGTCGTCCTAGTATATGTGCAGCTTTGAAGAGAAAAAATATATAGTTGCATGAAAGGGCTTTGAAATACACGGAAAAGGGGATGTTTTCTACATTTCTTATGCAATGGGATGTGCATCGTGGAAGAGAAGGAGTGTTCTCAAGCACACATGTGACATGGCTTGACATGGCTGGTGACGCTGCGGAGGACAATTTCTGGCTATCCACTCAAGTCACAGGGAATGAGAGAGGGAAAGGGAAGAGAGAGAGAGAGAGAGAGAGAGAGACAGGAGGAAGAAATGCTACCAGAGATGTTTTGTATTTTTTACACCACTAATAATGAAGTGCATGTGCGAGCTACGGAGAGAGTTGAAGGAGAAGTACGGCGGAGAAGAAAAAGTTGTTATCGCTCCGAGAGTTGCAGAGAGAGAGAGAGAGAGAGAGAGAGAAGAGGAGGAGATAGGAGCTTCCAATGTGTTTGCATTTAGTATGTTCTGTGAGGATTCCTCCCGTCGATAGGTACGGGAGGAAGTGAGTAATAGGGAATAAATTCATTTCTAAAAAAATGGTGTGACTTTTCCTACGAAGACACAACAGTTAGAAATCTCTATAGCTTTCATTTCTCTCTCTCTCTCTCCCCGCTTCAGATGCCTATTAAGGAACGAAATGCTGAGAAAATGAACACACAATCCCTAAAAGTGAGGAGAGAGGCACACGTTCGTCGTCTCTGGGAAAGGGTTGAAGGAAGAAGAAGGAGACGGGTAAGACGTGGCAAGGGACACATGTACGTGTAATGGGAATGCATCTGCTCCTCTGACCAAATTTGTGTGCTGGGAATGATGGTGTTTGTGTGTGTGTCTTGCTGGTTCGTCCCTCTGATAACTCTCCGGTTTTTTTTTTTTTTGCTTCTGTTATTTTTAGCTCTTGAATATCCCATTTTTTCAATGGATACTCCATTTGTCTAAACTTGCACAAATTCACTGTGGCTTGAGGTCCTGGTGTTTATTACAGCATTTCCACGTCATCTCTCTCTCTCTTTCTTTCTCTCTCTCCCCTTTACTTCGTGTCTCTCCCATGGGCGTAAAAAGACAAAGTGTAGAATTAATAACAGAGAGCACAAGTATTTATGGACGGGAAATTCTTGTGACGGTAAGAAGTAGAGTAAGAGAAAAAGGAGAGAGAGAGAGAGAACAACTGGGATATGAAGACATACGTCTCGTCATGTGTATGGGCATACCAGACTTTTTTAGCGTCCACTTTTTTAAAGGGTCGAAGGAAACGGGAAGAAAGAAGGAAGAGGAGGACGACAGGGATGAGGCATCCTGCAGCAGAAGAGGAAGAAGACCAGAGAAGGCATTTTTTGTCCGTGGTAAAAAAAACTGTGTGGAAGCTTGACTGTGAACATTTTTTTTTTTGGGAGAGAGAGAGAGACAGACCGAAAGAACTCAGAGCTGTTCTTGTCCCAAAGCATATATCCAAGTTGGCAATTGAGAAAAGTCCCATACTATGTAAATTGAGTGGAGAGATAGATATTTGTCTATTTATGCAGTTAACAGGGAATAACATGGGGAAGTACGTATAATTTGTGTGTAGCCTATGATTGTGTGTGTGTGTGTGTGTGTGTGTGCCTGGACCAGAAAAACTTTTCCTAAGACTGAGAATAGAAGATGAAGAAGAAGTCATGGGAAAAAAATCGGGTAGCTCTTGGATCTCAGCCTAATATCAACCCGTGCAGTGGAGAGGATATTTGGCCAATTCAAAGTTAACTCTTTGTGAGTCGTCGTCGTTTTTCCCAGTGGTTTGCATACCCACCGAGTCTCTCACTTTCCTTTCCCGTTCACTTCACTTGGCTTCTTCTTCTTTCCTCTTTTTCCTTGTCTCTCTCTCTCTTTCTCTCTCTCTCCTTCGACGTCTTCACTTCGTCAAGTCAAGGTACCCTGACTAAAAAATCTCTTAATGCTCGAGGTCTACGGGCTCCTCCTTCGTCTTTCTACCACGAAAATCCTGGCCTTACTCATCCAAGAGTCAAATCAAGGGAGAGAGAGAATGGATAGAGGTGCCTCCATCAATATCTTTTTTACATCCTCCGACAACTCTCCCTTCCACCGAAATACTCTGCGTGGAGGGGAAAAGTGCAGAAGTGTTCTGAGTCTGAGGACAAAGTCCTGTCTTATTCTCTGAAATGTGGCTACCTCTTCCCTCCCCTGCAAAGACGAGGATGGTGATCAACAACAACAACAACAACAAGACTATTTAGAGCCTCGGAGGGAGAGCAACACTCACGTCATCTTCGTCTCTCGGACTTTTCGGATTTTTCTTTAACCTCCCTCAGAGAGTCTCTCGTCCCACACTCTCTGATCCCATGCCCTGTAGGAAGCCAAACCAAACCACCCTGGCTTCCTTTTTTCTTCGCCTTTGCCTCTCTCTCTCTCACATGTACACACACCGCACATGTAACACTGTATCAGGGGAAGTCGGCTGCCAAAAAATTATTTTCGACGTCTGCTATCCTCAACGGTCATTTCATCTCTTTGAATTGACGATCTTGGCATGGATTCTCTCACATCACCTTCATTAGCTGAGCTTAGCCAAACTCCGCCACTCTCCTGCTCTTGCTCTCTTTCTCTCTCTCTCTCTCTCTCTCTCTCTTTCGTTCTGGTCCTTGTGTCTAAGAAGAAGAGTACCTCCTAGTTTTTTCCTTGGCGATATGATAGCATCCACATCTGCCTTTCATTCATTAGAGGAGAAAGTGCAAAAAGTGGAGGATGTGGCCTAATGCACTCAACCCTGTTTTTCCTCCTCTCCGATTCTCCAACCTTTCATATTGATTACACCTTTACATATATCCCGTACGATTAACACCCCTTTTGATCCCTAACCATAGTGAAGAAGCATGGGAGTCTCATTTGGGGGAGAGTTCCCTACCTCAAATTCTCCCCTCCTCAATTTTTGTTCCACGGATTTATCTGACTGCAATTAGTAAACCGGGATTTATCCTAATAATAATGGACGTAGTCATTATGGGATGCTTTACAGAAGCTCTAGACTGGTTGAGAATGAGCGCACATTCTTCACGATTCCCCCCCCCCCGAACTACTATAAAGACTTGAAGAAGGTCGCGCGCGTTCCATATAAAAATCTCTTGGACACGTGGAATTTTGAAAAGGAGGTCTTTGCATAGCCACAGAGACGAGACATCTTCTAATGCACCAACTGTACTGTGACAAACAATTTCGGCAAATGCAAAAGACGACACGGGCTTCAATTATGGCTGATAATCTGTGACGATAGCGAGGGAATTATCAGCTCTTGTGACGCATTAGATTCTCAGCCTTCCCAGATCCCTATCAGCTCAGCCACTCACTCTACACTGTTTCAGAGTTGACTGAGTGGTAAAAAAAAGGAGAAAGAGAAGAATAGGGGAAAAAATGGAACAAAAAAATTGGTCAAACAAAAGTTCCCTCCACCACACGGTGAAGGATAGTAAATGGCCAGGGAATGGATATTACTAATGTGCGGCCAAATGAATTAACACGAGCCACGAGGAGGCGGAAGAGGAGGAGGGAGTATGCAGATAAATGAGGAGCGAGGGAAAGAGAGAGAGAGAGAGAGAGAGAATGAGAGACAATTAATGAAAAATGATCAGGAGAGAGGCACACTTTCCATTTATTTCAATATTTGGACTAGAGGGAGTCCGGACGAATCTCTGATGTAATAGCCCGCTCGGCCTAATGTACATTCCATAAAATTCTCCTGTGTACACAGTCCAATGGGAGGATACACACATGGATGTGCATATGGATGTAGTCCAGGAGAGAATATAGATGCTGTACATAATAAGCATAATAAAAAAAAAAGGAAATGGATGAAACGTCCATCGGTCCGTCGGTCGGTCTCTGCCGGTGTGACACAGACAGAGGAATATAGTAATGGCACGACTTTAATTTCTGTCGTGACTTGCCCTTTAGGGAATAGGCGTTGCCCCAAAATCATCATCATCATCTTCATCACACATTCAGAAATAATATGTAAAAAAACTGTAGCAGTATGTACGTCTGTGTGTTTAAGAGCTTCGCCAGCATTTTTACAAGCGTCCTTTTATGACCGTACGTTACATGATTGAGCGGAGGGAGAGAGAGACAAGAGAGAAGAGAAGAGAAGAGAGAGAGAGAAGAGAGAGACAAAAGAGAGACAAGAGAGAGACTGTGAGATGAAGAAAGCAGAGAAACATTGGATCTGTGTTGCCCATCCGTGTCCACCTTTTCCTCGACAAAGTCCCAATTCTCTCTCTCTCTCGCTCTGTATGCAGATGATTATTATATGTACCAGCCACCATTATTTGTCTTTCCATCCATCTCCTTATTGCTTTGTTTAGCCATCATGAGGACGATGATGATGTTAAACTAACAATTTGATGAGGCTGGTCACCATTAAGAAGATGCGGACAGTGACAGAAAAAAAAATAGACGGTCACATTGTACCTCTACATAGTAGGTACACTCGCATGTACATTTCCTTGCATGCAATCGCGAATGCGGCAGCCGAAGGAAGAGACGTGCAAGAGGTTAACGAGACGTTTCCCTTCTCATCAAGCGTGGAGAGTATTATGTTATTTTGCAATCAGTCACATTGGTCACGTCTTAATCCTTTTTTATCTATTTTTTCCCTTTTAGTACAATGTAATGTCTTCCTATTCTTGTTCAAGAGCCAAATTAAAAGGAGAGACGTGAGTTCTTTTCCCTCCGTTTTTTCTAGGGGATTTAAGAAAAGAATTTATTCCGGTCTTTGTGTCGGGGGAAGAAAAACAAAAACAGTGAAGGAAATAGAGAGAGAGGGAGAGGGAGAGAGTAGTAGCAGAAATCGTCCATCCAGCCAAAGGGAGGAGACGCGTGTATATTTGGTAAAAGCCGGGACTTGAAACAAACGATGTACCATCACTTTCCGTGTTTGTACAGACATAAAACCTACAGAGAGCGAGGAAGGAAGAAGGAGAGAGAGAGAGAGAGAGAAAGAGAGAGAGAGAGAAAAAGGGAGAGACGCAGAGGTACATGCTAATGCCATTCCTCCAACTCACTACCGATACCATGGTAAACATGACTCTCTGGCTATAGGTAGGAAGGGAGAGAATGAGAAAGGGAGAAATAGCGAGAGAGAGAAAGAGAGAGAGAGCAATGGAAGGAGCATATCGATAGCAGGAGCGACTGGCATTTTGTCTGAGAGTGTGTGTAATAAATGGCAGAGTATTGCCAAAAGCCGAGCGTTTATATGTCCGGGTAAAAGCACTTTCAAATTCAAAAGTTCCTTACGGAGAGGGAAAAAAAGGAGGAGGGAGAGGAGGAGACGAAGAAGGAAGGAAGGAGGGAGAGATCCTCGTGTCGCCTCACTTTTTTTTCTTCTCTTCTTCTTCTTCGTCGTCGTCGTCTCCTTTAGCTTCATGCAAAGACTTATGGAGCATGAATGCCCGGACAGTGGCTAAATTTAGCGGGTGTAAAACCCCAAACCTGACAAAAAGGAAAACCTGGCCCAGGCAATGACGATGAGGTCGGTCGAAGGAAGATGAGAGAGAGAGAGAGAGAGAGAGAGGAAAAAAACGGAGACGAAGAAATAGTAGAAGAAGCAAAGGCTATGTATGAGTCGGGGGGAAATCCATAGGACTTGCATAGAATGTGTTAGAGAAGGAGTAAGCGGTAGGTTGTCGCTGCATTGAAAGGGAAAAAAAAGTATACTTGTGTGTATAAAAATATTCGAGCATCTCTCTGTCTCTCTTTTCTCCTCGCTCTCTTCCACCTTTTCCCAATTTCCACGACGGATTCTCAGAAGAAAAAGAACTTGGCAAAATATTCCAAAATAAGAGGAGAATTGATTACACACCGGATCACATCCCACATTGCCTTGATTTTTTTCTTCCTTTCTCTCTCTCTCTCTCTCTCTCTCCTCCTTCTCTCCTCTCTGCATGCTCTAACGAAGGAGGAAAGGAAGGGACAAACAGAAGGATTGAAGGCTGTAATTAATAGAGGCGGATGCTCTGGCCTCATCATGACGAGCTTTGTACACAAATAACTTGGAGCTCTTTCAGTGAAAAATAATAATTTATCGTAATAATTCTGGAAAAAAGACAGAGAAAAGGAGATACTAACATACAAGAACCTTTCCTCCGGCTTCTTCCATGCTTCTTTATTTTTTCTATACCGAAAGGGGGAAAAAATGAATACCGAACACATGTGCACACCCTTCACTTTTGGATTGAAGTACAAGTGATAGATTCCAATTGGTTAAGTGTACATGTACGGGTAAAAAAAGGGAAATAAGGAGCATGAGAGAGAGGGAGAGTAAAAAAAAAGCGTCTGACCAAGACTCAAGATATTTTCTGATCCTTGAGATGTGGTTGAGTCCGTGAACTTCGAACTGTAATTTTTTTTCCCTTGAGCACAGATTAAATTTCGGGGTTCTTCATCTTCTTCTTTGAAAATGCTTCCAATACTTTTTTTTTGAATTTAAGAGAGGGAGAGAAAGACCTTTAAAAAATGACCACATCGTAATCTGGTATCTGGTGGGGCTCTCAGGACCTGCCTGTAGGAGAGGACAGTGTGGAAGCGGCATTTAACGCAGCATGTGTGCATTGGGCTATCATACGAGTATGTTCGACCGGGGGGAAAAAATAAAAAAAAGGAAAAGCCCTGTGTAAGTCCCAGGGCTTTGGCCGGAGGTGAAAGATGAAGGGAACTCTGGTAATTTCAATCATGTAGTATGTGTGAATAACAAAACAACTGAAAATACTACCTGAAGAACGGAAGGTACACGTTCCACTCTCCTTAAAGGTACGTAAGGGGACGATGGACAAAAAAAACCATCGCTTCCTTAACCCAACCTTCCCCAACTTTTTTTTCTCTCTCTAAAAATCCAGCAACACACAACGGCCAAAAGATTAAGGTGGATCAGGTAAGAGTGAGTGAGAGAGAGAGAGAGAGATGGGAATATGGGGAGTAGAGGATGAAGGAGCTTTTTTTAGAAATCGAGCGTATATAATATGGCTTGGAGGGTTATCCGGACGAAGGCTGTTGTGGTGGACTTGAATTTTTTATGACCCTTCGAAAGAGAGAGAGAGAGAAGGACCAAAGCTATTCATACAAATTCAAACACACATGGCACATATGAGGAGAGAGCCCCCACATAATTTTATCTAACAATGGTCACACTCTGGACGTATTGGGAAAAAAGGATTAAAGTGCACGTATGGACAAGAGGCCCCCTTTCCCATTTCCCTTTCTCTCTCTCTCTCTCTCTCTCTCTCTCTCTCTCTCTCTCTCTCTCTAATATCTGTACCCTTCATCTCTCTCTTGGAAGCCCGGCGTTAAAAAATCTCTCACTCAATAAACGGACGAGTAAGGAATTTCCAATTCTTTTTCTCAAGCGTCAACATGATGTCCTTTGCCGACTATATACACTTTTTGGTACTTAGCAGAGCTTCATTTCCCCCCTTATTCTTCCTCTCTGAAGGAAAGGGACATTGGAAGAGGAAACAGGGGATCAGTCCTTACCAAAAACAGAAAATTGATACTTTTTTTAACCTACACAAGATGTGCGATGGTGACCGAAGAAGGAAAATAGGAAGGTGAAGGGAGGATATTATGAGGAGGTTTTTAGTGTCGGATGGAAGGATCCAGGTGAAAAAAAAATCATTGGAAATATATTTAGGAGGAGCATTATTACATTTTAAAGGAGCAAAAAAAAATGATTGTAATGGCCGTGATGAAATGAGTGAGACGCATTTAGATGTATGTAAGTGATTGATTACGGGCGAAATGGAAATCAAGCTATTTCTAATCGCTCCCCGGGCTAGCTTAATTTTATTGTTGTTACTTTTCTTCCCATCTAATGTAGCATTATAATGCATGAGACCATTCCCAAACATGAATTCGGTAGCTTCTGTGCGCCCATCAAAAAAACGGCTACCGGACCTAAAGAGAGAAGGAGCAGGAGGAGGAGGAGGAGGAGGAGGGGAAAAAAGTGAAACGCTTCCTTAACCCTTTTTTTATCATTCCTGAAGGACTTATCCCAAGGATGGCCTTATCCCTTTCCGTTTCAGAACCAAGTTCAAGTTCCCTCTCCCCCTACAATCCATCTTGCATGCACAGCTTGCTGTAGTAGCAGTAGTAAATCTTCTGCCTCTGGGCAATACATAAGAGTGATCCTTTTTTTTGTGGCGGAAGAAAAAAAAAAGCTACTCCAGGTTGAGCCGAGTATGGTCAGTGCTCACATACACTCTGAAACCTGTTATTCCGCCGTCCATACGGAGTCAAGGCTAATTCCTTAACAAATACTAGGTTAGGGTTAGCCATCAAAAAATTATTATGAAGCACACTGCCTTTGAGAAATAAAAAAAAGGGAGAAAAGGGTGAAAAAGGAGACTACTGTTTCTCCCATCTTCCACATGCAAACACGCAGCGTGTGAATTGGAGCAAAGACCAGTCCTTATGCATTTCCATTCCAAGAGAGTGAGGCGCACCCAGGAAATTAGGAATTATTGCTAATACCATTTATAGAGAAATATTTTTTTTATTATGATACAAAATCTAATTATTCCTCCTGTCAATCAACCCATCCCTCATTATATGGGCTCACATTTCCCCCCATCCAAAAACATTGTTTACTTTTTTACCACATCTCTATTTTACTTTCTTGGAAAAAAAAGAAGTTTTCTGGAGAAGCCATAATTTGTTGGAGGGCTCTCTTCCAGTAAAAAAACTTTTCCTCAAACTCACAGCGATCGATTCCCATGGCTTCATGTCATACTAGTCTCCGGCTCCGGAATATTTCAAATGCATTGAACCCGGCGCAAAACCCCTGAATTCCTCCATAGAAATTCATGGCGAAAGATACTAGAGTATGGAGGGAGGAAGTGGGGCTTTACAAGTACACACACATGACCTGCGTGGTGAAACAAAAAAAAAGTCAATCATAGGCCCTGACCAAGGAAGATGACTTCAGGAAATACTTTGATAAGCAGCTGTAGGAGGCTTTTTTGGGGGTGTCATTTATGAATGGGAAGAGGAAGAGAATTTTCAGGCGATAAGGAGTTCTTTAAGAGGGACGTACTCACAGGATGGTGAGGTTTAGTTTTTTGTTAGCGTAATTATCCCGTAAAGGTAAACGGTTGGAAAGATATGGAATGGAGATGATGCGAGTCCGTTATGTAAATGACAGAGAGAGAGAGAGAGAGAGAGAGAGGGGAGAGAGAGCGGAGGATGGAAAAGTGATAAAAAACCGGGAGCCGCCAGACTCGTTCTAAGGTGTCTTCATCCTCATCTCTCTCTTTCCCTCTCACTCTCTCAAAATCTCTCTCTCATCCAATGTAATGACTCATTTATCCCAAATCATAGTTTTGGGAAACAAGACAGGTATTTTGAGATGAACCATCATCCACGGCATGTGATAAGCACGGAGGAGTTGACTCATTCTCCTTGCCTCCATTTTTCCACAATTTCTCTCGTCTTCTCCAGTTTCCTCCGACACAACACTGAAACATTAGACACGAAGAGGGTCCGTCGGCATAAAGACGATAAAAAAAACCACCTGGTGCGTGTGTGAGGGTGAGAGACAGTAGGAATATAAAATTAGACTCGTGTGGGTATACATAATGGGATTGTATTCCTAATCATCACTTTGCCATTGTGACTACCGTGTTCAAGAAGAAGGAAATAGAAGGAATAAGAAAGAGAGAGAGACAGAGAGAGAGAGAGAGAGAGAGAGAGAGAGAGAGAGAGAGAGTAAGATATCGGTGGGAGAGCATGTTTTTATTAGAGATTAAGACGTTTATTTGCTCTTCAAGTTGTAATTATGAAGTGGAGCTGGAGAACACATTAACCTCTTCCGCTCTGCGATGAAAAACGTTTACGCGTCCAAACTTCAATCATCCTTTGCAAAGGATATAACAGTAGTGATTATTATTATTATCACCTTGCTTTTGCACCTGTTTTTTTTATTCCTCCCCTTACTTACATGCATTTGAGGAGGAACGTGCTTCCTTTATATATTCTCCCTATCACTAACTTCCCATATTTTTCTCCAGACTCATTTTCTTCTCCAGTCTCTCATCTCATATCTCTCTCTCACTCTCTCACTCTCTCTCTCTCTTCTTCTTCTTCTTTCCCCGTCTCTTCCACCGCATGGAAAGACTGTGAGGAGGTTAGAATAAAGGTCTTTTAGACAAATCCTTTAAGGTGATTATATGAAAGTTTAGAGACTTAAGTTGCATATAAAAACCAATAAGTTTAAGCTCTGCTCTAGCTACACACACGCTCCATGCATTTTGAATGCACAAGTGGTTGTACGAAAATGATTTTTGTCATTATGTCCTCGCTCTCTCTCTCTCTCCTTTAACTCAGCCGTAGGTTTTTTTTTTGGGAAGACCATCATCAACCACCATCATCTTATGGATGTGGGTATGAGAGCTGATAATAGGGCACAGAGAGAGAGAGTGGGAGGAAGAGAGAGAGAAAGACAGAGAGAGAGGAAGCGAAGGAAGAGAGAAGTTGACTGATTTGTAGTCAGGGAATGTCCATCACATCCAGGCCAGAAGAGCTCCATGGAAATGAAAATACGGAATACTGCACCTCGTGTGCATCTCCCTCTATATATGTACATATATATATATTTGGATATAACCTACCTATATCTATCCTTCCATATTTCTCCCTCCCCTATATTTTAACTCCTTGCTTCCCTCTTCTTTTTTTACGGAGAAAAAAAATCTTTCTTCTTCCCTCTCTTCTTCCTCCTTGGTATTTATTTATAGCCGCAGCTACCACTCACTGACTCCTCACATTTTGGAGAGACACTAATGTTGATAGGAAATGCAAGGGAAGAATTTTTCTTTTTCTTCTTCTATCTCTGTCTCTCTCTCTCTCTTTCCATTTCACCCCCACACCTTCATCATCATAATCATCATTAGGAGTTTTTGAAGGTTAGATGGGTCATTTTTTGGGTCATTCATTAGCATTGTTATCAGTGGGCGCGAGAAGTGGAGTTACTTTTTATTACTTCATATCCGGTGTCAGAGAGGCAGCAAAACAGCAACAAAAAAAAGAACCACACCGTTAGAAAGTTCCCAAACAAAACGTGCGAGTAGATATATTCAGAGAACAAAAAACTCCATTTCCCCCATATGTTTACCACAGTATTAGAAAGTACGTATTATGCCCTCGCCTACCATCTTCGTCTTCCTTCTCCTCCGCCGCCTCCTCCTCCTCCTCCTCCTCCTCCTCCAGACTAATCTTATAAGCAAAGAGAGGGTAAGAATTCTGTGAGTTCCCCTAAGAATTAATCTCCAGTGCCGTCATGTATGTATGTCCATGCACTTTCTCATGGCTCGGCTCCTCCAATGCCAAAGTGAAGTGCATTGGAGGAACCTGCTCTCCTTTTTCCTCTGTAACCCAAAGGTTTATGTATTTTTAATATGGATTATTACATGTAAAACAAACACTGCATGGAGGTTACTCCGTGGTATATACATGTAGTCTTTATATATTTTTTTTTGGTTGAAATCAAGTTACACTCCTCTGAATGAAATGTGAGTTTGCATTTGATAAGAAAGTGCACGGGTGGAATCTTCTCACAACTTTTAGCTTTACGGGACTTTTCCACTCGTAGGAGAGGACAAAGAGGAGGAGGTAGGGAATTGAAGGGAGAGCACATGTTCCTTATTTCCTCCACATAATTTTCATTGGCTTTTATTTCCTCCAACTCTCCCTTGTCTTTCCTTGCCCCGAAGCATTCACTCCTTACTACGAATCCATTAAGCTTTTATTTTCTTTAGAACATTCCCGTCCCACCAGCAAAAATCTGAAGGCATGTTATCACTCTGTCCCTTCACTTTCCGAGAATTCCGGAGGAGCTCCTCAACGGGATTCTCTCATCTCTCCCTGTCTTCCTCATATATTCATAACTTTTGCTCTTCCTTCCTTTTTTTGCGGCTCCCAGGAATGAAAAAAATGAGGACCCTTGCCCCTTAGAACATTGTGTAATAATAATTGAGAGGAAAAGATGGGTTGAATTCAAGGTGCAAATGGTCCATATGAATGATCCTGCATAAAAAGAAAATTCACCCATGTGCCTTCCTCAAATGCATGGACCATATCATGAGGAGGAAAAAACGTTATGTAAAGCTCTCACAAAGTCCAACGGAGGGAGACAAGGTGTGCAAAGGACCAGAAAAAAAAAGAACTTTTTGAGGTCCAGTATTCTTCTCTTCCTGCTTTCCCATTTTCACAGGAGTTGACGAGTATTTGTGGGGAGAGAAAGAGAGAGAGAGAGAGACAGAGAAAAAAGAAGAGAAAAGGAACTCTTTTGAAAATGCAAGTGGATTGTTGTTGGACGTAGGCGTTCCCTCTCCTATAAATACGTGCTCATAACCGAGAATTATGAGCACTTGAAAATATGAAATTTAACTCAGTCCCTTTTTACCTTTGGCATTGTACTCGTCTAGGAGAAAATCTCCACTCAAAACTCACGGCCTGCCTGTCAATTCATGTCCTACATCACGTCGTCTCTCTCTCTCTTTCTCTCTATAGGAAATTCAAATACTGCCAGGACTTTTTTTTTCTATCGTCTGGATGAAGAAGACAGGACAGAGGGATGTACATAAGTATTTTTGGATGGCTTTCCGTTTTTTCTCTCTTTCCCTTCCTCATCATCAACTTTTCTTGTTGTTCTTCTCTCCGTCTTCTCCAGCTCTTTCCCTGTACGAAATGCGAGAGAGAGAGAGAGAGAGAGAGAGAGAGAGGGACAAAAGCCGTCATAACAAGTGGTGGTGGACGTATAGAGAGGAATTGGGAGAAAAAGAAGAGCAGGATGGAGGAGTTGATAGGGAGAGAAGAAGAGAAATGAAATGTTTATATTTTGAAACTAGAGTCCCCATACACACTGGTGTTAAGGGTATATTTGTAAGCTGAGACCACAACTGCATTTACGTACAAATATGAGTGAGAGAGAGAGACGGGAAAAGTCTGTGATGTGGCTAGTTTTTCCATCAGTTCGTCCATGTATGTGAGTCGAAAATTTTCGGGTGTCCTTCAAGGGTCTCTCTCCCCACTCGACGGCCAAACCTCTCGGAAAAGGGCAGAAGGAGAGAGAGAGAGAAAAAACTACCGAGTTACATTCATACATCATACGCGTATTTAATAGTACATGGTAACATTTGACGCATTATGTGCCTGCACATACACATGTATGTATGTGTGGCATGGGCCCTGGACTGTCTTTCAAAATTTTTATGATGAATGGATTTTTCCTTTGAAAAAACTGGCATCCTCCTCGCACTCTCTGGACAGCGGAGAGAAAAAGGGAAAAAACATTGGGCAATAAAAAAGTGCTGACCCTCCCTCCAGGCCTTTAACCAAGCAGGGGGCCTTTCTTTCTCTCTCTCTCTCTCTCTCTCTCGACCCTGCACTTAAAGAGTCTGGGCCAAATAATTTTACGCGTGTACACATCCAGCCTTTCACTCCAAAAAATTCACACACATATGTCATACATAGATTGAAGAGAGAAAAAAGATAAAGACAGAAAGGTATAGTCTCTCTTGCCTTTCCCCCAAAAAAGTTCCTTCTACCGAGTCATCCCAAGTGAAAAAGAAAAGATAAAGAAAAAGTGAGAGAGAGAGAGAGAAGAAGAAGAAAAAACTAAGACAGTTTGAGGTCCAACATCGGCCAGGCACTCATCTATAGTAATGCCGTGAGACTAAAGGAAAGACCACTGTAAAAATTTATCGGGAAGATCATCTCCTTGTTCAATTAAAACGACATAGACGGCGAAGCGTAGCAAAAAAAAAGAAAGGGAAAAAACCCTTTTCAAAGAGTTAATGTCTGAGAAGATGAAAAGTGTACAATTGGAAAAGTGTATATATGCTCAAGAGATAAAAAAATGAAAGAATAATCGCAGTTGACTTTTAGTAGCCGTCTCAAATACAACCGGACATCGGTTTGCCTCAAAGTAATTTGAAGATTGTTAGGAGGAAACGTGTGAGTAAAATTCACAGAAAGTCACACAAGAGAAAGAGAAGAGCCAGATTAAAGAGAGAGAGAGAGAAGAATGCTGTGAAGAGCAACCACCTGAGTCTCTCACTTACTGTGAGGTAAAGACAGAAGAATGGGTTGATGGCTAGCTAAAATTTGATACGCTCACGTTAGTCAATCCTCCTATTCTCCTTTGATTTCCAGTCAACCACATTCATTAAAATATACACATACACTCACACAGAGAGAAAATCCTTTTTTTCTTCTTCACCACTCTCCACAATTTTTTTTCATTTTTCAAAAGACTCATTTCAAATGCGAGGAGACCACGCAAATAAAACTCAACTACGTAAAATGTGAGAGCTACAAAAAATACCTCCCACTTTTTTATCTCCCACTCTCTCTCTCTCTATTTTTCTCTCTCTCTTTCTCTCTCTCTCTCACTCTCTCTCTCCTCTCTTTATTCTTGAACCATAATGGAGACTAGCACCTAGACATAATATGATAACCAAAGCAAATGATTGCATAATCTAAACACTTCTCCCCATCTCCCTTTCAATCATCTTTCCCTTCTCTCGGAGAGCCTGTGGGAGTCCTGGGCAGTTTCAGGATAATCGATGCCTTTCTATCAATGCCCATGCCCTCCTTAGTCACAGCACTTTATTTCCTCTCCTTGTCCCTATATGCAATAGGCAAAAAAAAACAATCCCAATTCCTCCCCTGGTCTGCTCTCCCTTTTATACAATATTTTATACAATATCTCTTTCTCCTATAATGCCTTGCAAATCAGAAATTTACGGGATATTCTCCCTCATTATTTGTACCCGCCTTCCAGCGCTTTCAAAGCAAACCCGAAAAACTGGTGTCAATCCCATAATTAACTGGGTAGTAAGTCCCTAGGAAAATAGTGGGGGAGGGGAGGAATGCTAATAAAAACGGAGGGACGGAGTGGCGATGCTGTATAGTATTTTTTTGGGAGCATAAAAAGCGGGAAGGGAAAGGACGGGAGTGGTTGGAGAGGAAGCGGGCAGTTGCACAGTCTCCTCTGCGAAAGCAATATAGATCCTGCGGCTGGAACTGCGGAGAGAGAGAGGCCCGACGTGGGCTATATACCCAGAGAGAGGCTGGAGTCCAGCGACAAAAAGGCCGAAGGGAAGATCCAACTCTTTATAGGCGCATATCAAGTGCAGGAACGATTCAATCCGAAATCAGAGAACTTGGGAGTTCCCCAAAACTTCTGGTGACCACTGAGAACTCGCTCATGGGTTGGACGATTCCGGGCAGTTTTTTTTTCTACGCCGGACAAATTCCGACGCGGGCAATTCCTCACTTGGAATTTCCAATCCCTCCTATAGCCTTTTTTTCTCCGCAGCTCCAGGGACGCAGAGGCTAAAGCGGTTTGGGGGAAGGCAAGATTTGGGGGGAAATGGAAATATTTGGCGCAGTAATGCCGACTGACCTAGGTTCCCTTTTCACTCTTCTTACACGAGTGCAGGTATATTGCAGTACATTTTATAGAGATAAATAAGGCCGGGCTTTATCCAAGGATGAATATCACTATGACGGGGGATGAGTCGAGGTTGTTGAAGTCCGTTTAATTGGTTTCACGGGAGAAATGATTATCTACGCGGAAAGCTTTTATTATTAATTTGAGAGCAGAGGACACTGATATAGATACTGTAAAAGTTATAGGAGGAACACGTGAAGCGGTGGGGACGAGACTCTCGGAGAGACTCGGATCTCTCTCTCTCTCTCTCTGTCTCTCTCTCTTGCTATCTCTCTTGCATTCCCCCTTTCTTGCAATGTATACTCGTAGGAAAGGAAACTAAAGTCGCACATGGGCGGAGATCGGGTGAGGAGCACACACACGATGTGTCTGGGCCAGAGCCAGGCATCTATTCAAATTAGTGAATGAATATGGAAATAAATGAACTTATGCCGGACCAGAACTAGCCTGACCATCAATATTAATAGCAAGTCTTGAGCATACACACGACACGCATTTACATGGTTAAAAAAAAATGAAACAAAGGTGCACGCGTAAGTGCCTGTGATACACTCTCTCTGTATTATTGGTTCACTTCATCCTTCTACTTTCTCTGTCTCGCTCTCTCTCTCTCTCTCTCTCTCTCTCTATCTCTATCTTCCCCTATCCCTTCCATACTGTACGCACGTACACATGTACTCACGCAGGTATCATTCTCTCTCCTCACATCTCTCTCTCTCTCTCCGTCTCTCTCTCCTTCCTGCTCTCTCACGAACTCCAAAGGATCCATGGAACCACCATGAATTCATAAATGTAGGTGTTTAGCACATGTGTACATGTCAATAATGTGTTCGCATTTCTTTCACACCGACCCCCTACGCGTCCACTGTGGCTATTAAAAATGCAACTTCTGATCATTATTAGGAGAACATGCAAACACACATCTCGTCCATTGTCTTTCTCCTTTACAGCCGTAAAAAAAATACAAGCTGTACCTCTTTCTCTCTGTCTTTTTTCCCTTCATGTTTTTCTCTCGCCTTCTCTGCAACAAGTAAAGCCCAGTAATGACTTGAACCCACCAATACAACTGGGAGGAATATGATCGGTTATTGATTGACGTCTCCAATAGAAGTCATCACATCACTCCTTCAAAATCAATGTTATTATCCTCGGACTTCCTGCACTAGTGGTCTCAAATGTCATAAAACTCTGGAAAGTGCCGCTGCGGAGCCAACCACCGGCCAGTCCCCACAAAAGGGAACACTTAAAAAGGGGGTGAAATAATAATGTCTTATCAATGCTTCAGGAATTTTTCCTTTCGTCAGTGGAAAAATTTGGTTTCTTCTAGATTTTTTGGACGTAACTCCATTGAAAGGATGTAGTGGACATATACATAGGCTCTTTTTTGTCTCTTCGTAATGGCCTGTTTGGCATGGAGGGAGACGGGGATGCACATATGGGAAAGGAACGGTGAGGCTGACGACTGATGAAGAGCCTCATGATGATCATCATCACCATAACCATCATCCTCAGCCTCCTACAAGTACTTGTCTCCTTTCGTCCTCTGAGTCACTTGGCGTATTATGGAAGGACCGGGGCTTTCTTCTTCTCTATGCACTCCGTAATATGCATGGAGAGCCTCTGGAGGAACAAATGATCTCTCAGTCTCTCTGTCTCTCTCGCTCTTTGGGACACACAACGCCGGTGCATATCATTTCTACGGGGAAGAGATGAATAGGTAGCTCGATACACGGGGATACAAAGAGAGAGAGAGAGAGACTTCCGTTCAAGATCCAGAGCATTATAATGATAGGAGAGACAACTACTTTGGCACGTGGATGGAGAATATAATCTACTACTGGGAGGAGAGAGAAAGAGAGAGAGTGAGAGAGAGAAAGAGAGAGAGAGAGAAACGAGTAAACTCACATGGTGATGGGTGTGCTGGTCGGAGCACCTACAAATATGCACACACGACAAGGAGCACGTTTATATGGGGGGAAAAAAGAAGGCTTAGGAGGAGAAAAATACAAAAAATTGTTATTCATTAGACACCAAGTGTATGCGCATAGTGAAAGAAAAACATTGCATAAGTAAATATTTTATTCACATCGTCCTCCCCACATTACTCTCAGACAAGGTGGGTTTATTTTACTCTCCTTTTTTCCCTTCCCTTTAATGCGACTCTCTCTCTCTCTCTCTTGTTCTGGTTTCACTAGAAACTGTCTCTCCCTGGAAAAACCTACTCCAGAGGACCGCAGCAAATGACAACTAAACTGCTGGCATTCACTGAACTCTGTGGATTTTTCCTCCAAAACCCACCCCAGCCTTTCATGTCTCTATTTTTTCCCCTGTCCCTTCCCTTTTTTGATCCTCCACTTTTTTTTATTCATATACTACCCACAATGTTTTACTTCCTTTTCTTTTTTTTTGCTCCCTTCGTAAATCCCCCACTGAAAAAAATGTGGAGATCTCGGATAAAAAATGAAGTAATAGGAAGTGTAGGATAAACATACGTACACTTTTTCAACAGTTGTAAAAAATTGAGAATCTTTTTTTTTTGAATAAGAACATGCACATTTGAAAAACGAGGACGGAGATGGAGGAGATGCAGAAGGATTCGGGGAGGGGGAATAATAGTGAATAGTAGCTGGCCTGACCAAAGCATGTCGAAAATTGAACGGTGCCTACAATCAAGAATAAAAGCAAAGAGTGCACACTTCACGCCACAACGTTATTAGTCGTGAGAGAGACGGAAGTAGTTAAATTTTCCCAGAATTTTTTGACACAATGAAAGACTGAGAGAGAGAGAGAGAGCATCAATGATTGAGACAAGGAGAGAGTGCTGAGCCACTCTGAGAAGTTCCTGGCACAAGAGAGAAAGAGAAGAGAGGAAGACAGAGAGAGAGGACACACAGTTTGAAATTAGAGCAAAATAAACCACAGAAGTGTAGTGCTCGTGACCTGAGACTCGTAAAAATGACAGTAGGAACGACTTCCAAATGTCACCGTCACTGGCAATCATACATCCATCTTCCTCTTTCCTGCTCTCTTTCTCTCTCTCTCTCTCTCTCTCTCTCTTGCTCTCTCTCTCGTCCCTCTTTGCGGTGACTCGAGAAAGGATGCACATGCCCTTATTAGATTCCTCCTTAAAAACTCCACCATTCCCTCTATTCTATTGAAATATGTTTGACCACCTCCGATTGTTCCTTCAGAGCTTCCCTTTCCACAAGGAAATGACTGCCTAAAATCCTCTCCCCCCCAACCCATGAATTCTTTGATCCACTTCCCATACAGAGCCAAAGAACTTTCTTCTCTCCTTTCCCTTTGTATAATATGGTCCCATGTAAATTAAAATGCAGGCGGTAAGACTTATTTTGGGAGGGGAGAGCGAGAGAGAGAGAGAGAGAGAGAATGGAGCTTAAAGGCCAGGAAATTTCTTTTGGCATGGCTTGAGACATGGTAAAAAGCCCGGAGTGGGAGTCAGTGGCTCGGAGTGCCGTAACAGGAAGCTGGGAGATGAGAGAGCACGTATGCTTGTTGTAACTTATATGAGTGTGACGTGTTTGACAGGTCACACGGTTCCAGCAAGGGAAAAGTGGGAGAATTCCGTCCTTCATAGTAACTATGAGTCCGTCGGAGATGGGATATAGTAGACTAGACGGGGAGGAAAAAGGGAGATGAGAGCATTCAAAGGCAAATGACGGACTTCCAGTGGAATCACAGAAATTGGGACTAGCTACTATTACGATTTCTGTCTCTTCCTTACTTTCAGGAGAGTTCACGCACTTATTCCGTTCTTCACCCCATCCCATTACCGTGAACTGGTGGAATGCATGGGAAATTAAGGCAAACTTCTTTTTGCCTGTCTTCCTTTCTTTTCTTTTTTTTTTTGGACTGCAGAAAAAGGCTTTCTTTCATGAGACACATGAAAGAGTCACGGGAAGGAGTTGTTTACATGTATGTATCATACGTATACGTGCGAATGCATTTTGTAGCAAGGCTTTTTTCTAGGGGAAATCCCTATGTGGACGTTGGTGGTTGGGAGGAATAGTGAGGGACTCTCTTGAGGAGGAGGAGACATTTCCCCTCATGTGCCTGCATACAGGCGGAGGAGGAGCAGGAACCTCGTCCACTTGGACTTCCATACCATTTACATGGAGCTACAAAGGCAGGAGCATCGTGTGATTTTCATAGGCTTTTTTTTTGCTCCAACTTGCTCCTTCGCGACATCAACAATAAAGAAAGAACACGCACCACACACGGCCAATAATAGAAGGAGAAGGATATATAGTGTGTGAGAGCGACAACAAGGATTTTATAGAGGATGAAGGAAAACTCCCCAAAAAGTGACTGTGTGAGAGTCAACTTTAAATGCGGTAGTCTTCCTTTGCATCTTTATGAACAAAAGCCCTGTCTTCCTCTTCTTCCCTTTTTTTTCTCTTTCACTGATAATAGGAGTTAGGGATAATAATCATAATTTATGTGAATCCAACATACTCATATCCATTGGGTCCTTTCTCCCTCTCTCTCTCCCTCTTTCTCTCTTACTGCTCATGCAATGGTCTGGAGAACACTCAAAGTTTTTGGTAAGAAGAAAAAAAAATGAAACAAGGAAGAATCGCCCCATCCCATATTTATTTCTGTGTACCTTTTAATAATTGGCCGAGGAAAAGGTAACCTTTCCTTGTCCCAAGAGGAAGGAGGAGAGGAAGAAGGAGAGGAGGCAGAGGGAATTGGCGAACAATAAATAATGGAGCACACAATAATATGAATATTTAGATGGACTGGACCAAAAAAGGTTCCCACAGAGGGGTGAAAAAAAAACCTCTCCTGCCCCATAAGTTTGTCTCCACAACTACATACATTCTCTCACTCTCCATAAAATACGCACATTTGGGTTAGGACATGAGTTCGGAGATGAAAAAGAGACCCTCCACGGTAGACCACGGTTACACATGAGGTACAGTGGAGAGTTCCATAGAGAGAAAGAAGGGGAAAAAAATTTTGAACAAAAAAAGTATCACACTTTACATATCTACCTTTGCATACGGAGCGTCCATTAGATCTTCTGCTGCCCATATTCTATCGGCACATTTGTATATATACGCATTCATATGTAAATTGAAAAAATATCCGGCCTTCCTGCTTCCCTGCCCAAGGACCCTATGACTTATACGGGGATGGGACCTAGGTAAAAAAAACTATGGGCTCGTACAAGGGCCAGTCGTTTTTTTTTCTCTCTCTCTCTCTCTCTCTCTTTCTCTTCCATTCTTCCCTGACACTCTCAGGATACATCCAGAAATAGCTGACATTTACACAGATTTTACTTGAGTGATGTGTTGGGTCCAGGAAGATTTTTTTTCCCAAGCTCTCTCTCTCTCTCCACGAAGGCTCAGGGAGAAATGAGAGAGCCTTTGCATGGGTAAGATTAGCTTCCATGAAGAAGTTTGGCATACAAAAAAAAGGACCATTGAAAAAAGGAACCTCCTGCCAAAGTTGCTTTTTTTCCCTATGCATGTATAATTAAAAGAAGACGAGGATTTGGAGAGACTGGATAAAAAAAATTGTGTGTGGATGCATTGCAGCCCCATTTTTTGACATTAACATAAAGTTGCAGAGATTTTATTTGGACATGGGACATGTTTTTAGTTCTGCTCCTTCCCCTCTGTGTCAAGAGGTTTCCGTACGTACGACTGCGAACAAATTTTTTTTTATCATTAACATATATGGGAATTGGACGACTAGTTTTTTTTTCTCACTCATTTACCCCCCCCCCCCTCCCCGTCGAAGTTCTACCGTTCCATCAGTTTTTTTTACTTACTTACCTTCTACTTGTACACATCTGTTTCAGTGGCATTGTCATAGTTTTTTTATATACATAGGTGGTATCGCTTTAATATGCGCTAGAGGAGAGGAAATTTACTTATGTTTATGTACCTATGTATATTACATGGGATTATATGCATATAAAAAAGTACACACATTCGGACTTACCTTGAGCGATTCTGACTGCAGGCATTTTAATCCTCATTTTGACAAGGTTGTTTCGTACAACGAAACTATTTTTTTGGAGAGGTGACTGCGCCGATTTTTTTTTAAACTATATTTTTCGTTCCTTAAATTACTCCGAATATTGTCTCAATAAATATTTCTTTCCCCACAAAAATTATTCTTGTTTGGAGTCATTAGTAGTTAAATCCCCTGAGTCTTGAATAAATAATGCCGAAGTTAAAAAACTTTTGCGATGGAGAATCCGTTGGCAATAGGAACATGTTGAAATAGATTGTGGCATTTTTTTTTCAATATAGATGTGTGTATATACATATTTTGTTTTTTTTGTCAGTTTTTTGGTAACTTTCTAGAATAAACTGAATGTCCACTCCGTTGCCTTCTCACTCTTTTCTCGGAGTTTGGACGGTACTTTCCTTTTTTTTTTGTCACATTCTCCACATTGGGCGACGATGTAGATGGGACAACGTCCGAAGTGATTCACAAGAATAAGTCACTGTGCCTGACATCAATGGATGTGATGGGAAGGCTGATGAGACTGAAGGAATTCCCGGTGGAACATATTCTTTTTAGCACAAGCTTTCCAGTGGATTTCCACACAATTACTGCCGTATAAAAGAATAGGAAAAAAAATATTTTGTGTGAAGACTTGTTATTGTCTTTTGACTCCGAGTAAGTCCAGTCCAGAGAAAGACATGGGGCCGTCTCTGAGTTGGAGATGAGCCGGGCAGAGTGAATGACTAGAAATCTGGGAGAGGGAGAATCCTTCCCCCAAAGATTTCCTCAAAATTCAGGAATTCCCAAAGACGTGACACAGTAATATTCTGGGATAACACACAAAACAGGGAAATAATGTCTCCCGATTTCCCTTTTCCAGAACCGAGAAGAAGGTCACGTTAAGCCCAAGGGTCTCATAGTGCTTTGCACCGAGTCTGCTGAGTGTACGTGTGCCAACAAAAAAATTAGAGTAACAATGTAAATAGGAATAATGAATTTGTTTTAGAAACAATGATTGTATTGGTTATTTCTCTTTTTTTTGCGAACAGCGACACAAATAATTGAAGGTTTCACTCAAGCTGAGGTTCTCCATGAACTTTGTGGCCGTGATGGGTTAAAAAATAAAAAGTCGAACAAGTCCGTCACTTTTTCTCTCTCTCTCTCTCACTCTCAAATGTCAAGTGTTTGAAAACAAAAGCAATTCACCAATGTTTTCGGAGTCTCACTCACTTTTTTTTTCTTCTCCCGATTACAATTGCAAATTGTAAGTTTCCAAGTGTCAATGGGCCCATGAAAGGATGGACGATGACAATGAGGATGTGTATGGTCTGGTCCTTCCAGGTCCTTCCCACTGACTTGGGGTGTTGAGGAACGCCGAAATATTGAATAAATATATATATATATAATTTATATATATATAAAAATTCTAGGAGAAAAAGAGAGACTTTGGAGCACGGCTGTTGTTGTTGCCGCTGCTGTTGCTTCTGTTCATGGGAATTGTGAACCTTTGTACCATTGTTATTTGTTATGGTTTGGCAAATGTTAACTAGAATTGTTCAATTGTTTCTATGGGTCAAGGAATCTTTTTCTCTCTCTCTCTCCCTCTCTTGTCTTGTCTCCGAGGAACAACAGCGGCAGTTAAGTAATTAATGTTGGCTGCTTTGACGAATTTTTTTTATTTATTTATTTTTCCAACTTGGACTCTTCTTCACATGGACGATTTTTGTCGCCGTTTTTTTTTCAAAGAGAGAGAGACGAACAATGAGCGCAATAAAAGGAGTGGGCAAATGAGTAAAACCTGGCAAATGATGATGGGGTATTTAATTATTACTTGTGTATTATCTCCCCCCGACAATAAAGAAATGTATAGAACTAGACTTAGTTTTCACTCTTTCTTCTTCTTCTTCTTCACAGGCTCCATCCATTCACCCAGGCTGAGTCCTTAATACATGTGCACACTTTTTCCTGTCCTCTTCTCCCTCTCCTTTGTATGGCGTCAAATGACAAATCTTATGTCTCCAAAAAATTCAGGAGAAAGGGAGAATTCCGTGGGCACACACAAACACACGAGCACACAATTGCCAAGAGCACTGTTATGCAGTTATAGGCAAAAAAAAAATTTGTAAACAAGACCAAAAAAAATGTTTCCCCCCTTTTTTTTAAGACTTTTCCCGATTTTGGATGTGGAAGGGTTGAAAAGGGTTGTGGATAATTTTGGGTGGGGGATTTGTTATTTGAGTGAAAAAAAATTGGGGGAAAAAATGCTAGGACGTATCCGTGGTTGTATCTGGTCTGAGAATGTGCTTCATGCTGATAGCGAGCAAATGAGCGAGGGCACACGGAGGCTTCGTGGAGTGATGATGCGTGCATCAGAGCTGGTGCTCGACTGAAGTCAGACTGGCTCTGCTCAGGGACTTGAGTTTCCTCTGTAGAACAGACCAGAGAGTACAATGCATGCACAGGCTCCACCGCTGGCTAAATATCCTTTTTTTCTTCCTTTCTCTCTCTCTCCGTCTCTCTCTGTCTCTCTGTCTCTCTCTGTCTTCCCATCTCCGAGTTACAAACGTGGCTGGATGGACGATCCTCTTTACTCTCTTTCTCTCTCACAGTCCACGCACATACACAAACGATTCTGGAGAATAAAGCTTGTTTTTTAATTTTTTTTTTCTTCTTCTGCTTCTCCTTCTTCCCCTTTTTCTTCTCCAGAGTCCCTTCCAGGGTGTATCGCCTAGTGGTAAGAGGAAAAGGATGGTAGGAGAAGGAGAGACAAGGAAAAATCCACGTCCAGGACAGCAAAATGTGGGAGAGAAAGAGTCTCAGTAGTAAAAAAAAAAAACAACGTTTTCCTATAGCTCTGTGAACTATATGAAGCTCACTGTGGGTTGGAGGAAATTCTCCAAATCTTTCTGGCCTTTCTCTCTCGCTCTCTCTCTCTCTCTCTCTGGCTCTCTCTGACTCTCTCTCTCTCTCTCGCTCTCTCTGGCTTGCTCGGTGAGTGAAAGGGAAAGTAGGAGCAGCGCGGACGTCGGTCGGCGTAAAGGGCGTGCAAAAACGGCCAATGATGACCACCCCCAATTCGTCCATTCCCTCGCGCAGTGTCCATCCATTGCCGTAGCCCCAACTCTTGGCAATCTCCACTCACTGTCACTCAACCACTTTTTGCCCTCTCTTCCCTCCTCGCCTCTCTTCCTCCCATACGTCCCCTCACTAACTCTCAACTCCTACCACTCACATCCTCCTCCCAAAAAAAATCCAACAAGGCGGAAGGGGAAAGGAATCAAATAAAAAAAAGGCACTTTCTCCCAACAAGCTACAAGGTATATATTGGGGATTCCTCTGCATCCAGGTGACTCCATTTCCCTCCCTTGTCCTTCACGGAGTCCTTTCTACCTCCGAAATATGATTTTGGTTCTGTGTTACCTTGGTTGCTTTCCCTTGAATTATTTTAGAATTGTAATATTTTATTGCCACTTCCCCCCGTTTTTGGGTGGGGATGGAAGGTTTAACGTTTAAAAGTTCCATATCTCTAAATTGTTTACATGTAAAAATGTATACACTTTCTCCGACTGTGAACAGGGTGACAATTGGAGGAGGAATTGACATTCTCCTGGGCTTTGGAGAAGATAAGGAGCATTTAGTGGGATGTAGGAGAAGGTCTTGATGGGAATATTTGGGTGGTAAAGGACGTGAGTTTTGGAGTCATTTGAGAGTTTGTGAAAATCATTGTAGCGGGTTTCCTCCAACAAAATTTCCTGATTATATGTAGAGGAATGAGGATGAGAGAGAGAGAGAGAGAGAAAGAGGGAGGGAGGGGAAGGAGAGAGAGAGAGGGAAGACTTTTGCTGCAACAAGTTTACAAGATGTTTTTGGGAGGCAGAGTCGACGGAGAAAGAGAGTGAGAGGTTAGGGAAGGAAGGAGGAAAAATATTGTCTGAGGTCTCTATATAACATTGAGAAGAAATTGCTGGGTGTAATTATAATGCACTCCACAAAGACTAATAATATTCATTCATGTGCAACGCCGTCTCTTGAACCTCTTCCTCCTCCGCCTCCTCTTTCTCTCTCTCTCTCTTTCTTTCTCT
>JAQGBT010002069.1:0-26464 GCA_034698585.1 Disparrhopalites patrizii
TAAAATGTTCCCAGTACTGGGATAGGCCAATTAGCATGTAAGCAAAAAGTGCCGAAATAAAGACTTTACTTTACTTTACTTTATGTGAAATGTTTGCGGCTATTGTGACGTCAATCTTCTGCTAACTTCACGTATATAGTATATAGTGTGACTCAAATTTAAGGCCTTTACAGATGTGTTTTGGTATAAATCCCTTTTTCCACACTAACAGTGGGTGTAACTTCTTTTACATAATTTCTGTTTGTACAGTTCAAATAAAAAAAATGTGATTAATAAGAAGAAAACATGCAGGAAGGAAATCCAAATTGAAACAATGGGAACTAAAGACAAAATATGGCACGTTTCACTTTTTTTCTGTGTGCCAAAGATAAGGACAATAGGTGAATGAAGTAAAATTCATAAGAGCAATGGTGTGAAAATAACGTGATGGAGGTGGATTTTTATTTCATTCGCAGGATTCGCATGCCATGAATTATAATGATATGGTATGGTATGAGTAATTACATGTATTACCGCCGTGGTCTTACACGGTGATTATTCATCTTTTTCTTCCCAGTGTGCATTTCACGGCAGATTAATTTTGATGTAAATTGCCACAGGATGTCAATAATGTGTGAGAGATGTGAGTTGTCGAGATCGACTATTATTAGATTATTACTATTGCCATATACAATTTCTTTTGACGACAGTTCTTGGCTCCGTCTTTCCCTGGCTTTCAATTGAGTTTCGGGACCTTGGTCCTTTCTTTACAGCTGGGTTGTTCTCATCATCAGCTGTGCCAGACTCTGTTTGTATTAGGCACTACGGTTGTTCTCCGAAATACTAAATTCTTCACTCTTTCACGCTATTATTCCGTCCAAATTAGTTGACAAGTTGGTCATGTGTTTCTAAAAATAGATGAGTGGCAATTCGCTTGATCTGGCAGAAGAAGGAGACATAATTCGGTTTTTATGAGCTGCAAAATTAAATGGTGGTCCTGCGTTTCAATTTTACCGACATGGCTTTTGGATGCAGTCGAGAATTGTCTTCCGCTGTCATCGTCGTCAACTGAAAAGGAAATTACTGGCACTTAGTTTTTATTAAAACCACTATTCGTTTTGAAACGCAGGCAGCATATCTAATACCTTTAGAGTTTGAAAAGGGGACAGGGCTTGATGTATTGGAGCGAACTAAATTTTGGGTTATTGATGAACTTTGACAGAAGGATCCTGAAAGTATTTCCCATAAAACGAGCGCAACTTTTTTCGGGATTTAATTTTGAGAACGTATAACTTTTGAACTATGAAACCACAATATGTTCTAGGATACTACTTTGAAGTCCATAAAAGCAACAAATAGGTATTTTTGGTGTATCAAAGGTGCTGTAAAACGATTTGGTTTACACAATTTCCTTCACACTTTTTAACATAACAGCATTTCCTGCAATAACCGCATGGGTTTTCGCCGTGAATAAAAATCCAGCACTTACTCTCTTACTACTTTTCACACATTCTCCTTTCAACGAAATTGCTCCAAATCTTTCGGAAGTGCTATCACCATTTAAAGTTATATTTATTTTTTATACGTAACCTAGTAGGTCCGTATTTTCGTATAAAGCTGATCTTTCGTCTGGAAGCGAAATTGAGTTCTTAAAAGAGGAAGATTTTCGTGTATGTCCTATTCGTGACTTAACCATAGGTAAATAAAAATGTCCCAGGGTCTTCCATGTAATAGTAATAACCATTTATTTTAATTATTGGACGTGATCTTGTTTTGATGTGAAGAGCAAAGATCTTATATATAAAAATATATACAAAAATCCTATATATAGGATTGGAATACCCAGTTTAAGCATTTAAAGAATTAAAAAACTTCTGAACTCACATTTTATGGGGTTACTTCACGCAATTTTTTATTTGTATAGCAAAATGGTGCATATATATGAACAATTATAAGCCTCTTAATTCTGGAGGCAACCAGTATACTATGTAACCATTATAATATGCTTTCTTCGCATTGAATGTGTAGTGTAGATGTTACTTGGCGTACGTATGGGATCTCCGCAAAAAAAAGCTGTCATAGCTAAATGAATGTGAGGTTACAATTACTCTTGTACATGCGGGGGGGGAGGGTTAGAAATAATTTGTGTTCATTGGATGCATTACTTTCTACTTAAGTTGCTCATGTGTCGTGTATTTAGTATTTATGCATGCTTGTGCATTCAAATAATGTACGCATGTACACAGGTAACATGATATACTAGTAATTTTACATTGACGTGAGTGATATTAAAGATAATTATTATTTTGAATTTGGTTTTCATAATTATTTTCTGCTGTATAAGCCCAGAGGTTCGTGGAGCACTAGTAATTAAAAAGGTCGAACTGATTGACGTCTGCTTGCAAAAGTATTACATAGAAGAGCAAATGAACTTCTCAAAGTAAAATCTCTTTTAAGTCTGTAAATTCAGTCTGTAATCTGTAAATTTTGCTATCTGTGCGTAAATGTATACCTTTTTGGAAGTGCCCAGAAAAAACGAAATAGTTCAGAAAGTCAGAACTAATACGAAAGATAATAGTGGCATTGAGAGTTCCAGGAAAACACCCAGTGCCAGTATATTTTTTTCATGAAAACAAAAACTTTTAGTTAATCAGTCCTCACGAGAGACTTTCCTTTGCGAGGAGATTTTTTTTTATTTGACAAGATCCACCTTCCATACTTTGTCAATTGTTTGACTTGATAAGCATAAAAGGACATTGGAGACATGACATCATGAGAGCCTTGTTTTTTGTCGCCTGTTTTGTCTTTTACCATTACAATGCGCAGATGGATTTTGTAATGCATTCCCTTTGATTTTTCCTTTCTTGTTTTGTATAGTTACAATTTGTAAGTACAACCACCATTTTTTTCCTACACAATACAAAAATGTATATACAATAGCTTTGTGTATTGCGTACAGTGTTCACGTCATTTACAGGCGTAAAAATCTACTTCAATACGTTTAGAAAAAGTTTATTCCAAATTCATTGCAGCCAAAACACTAAGCGCAGTGAGGACAAAAAGGACGCGTAGGTTACACTTCTTGAGTCCTACCTGCTCTTAAGTGATGACTCATTTCGTATTCCTTCCTAAGTCTTGCCATTGTTCTAATTTGGAAATTATGATTATTGGTATTTGCTTAAGCAACTCCATGCACACTCGTGGAAGTATAGTAACACAATTTTTATTCAAATCATCTGCTCAGGGAAGTCAGCAATGTCCGTATGCAGTGTGTACTGCACTGTACGTGAAATCATCACACTCTGTCCATTTTGAGTTTTTGAGTGATAAATATGTAGCAGGAGTAAGGCTAATACTTGTATCTGTAAAAGTTTTGAACCTGACCTCTAAAAAGGCAAATGCCAGATATAGTATTGAAAATGCAATTTGGCTTCTCAATGCTCTTTTATAGGTGATGGGTTTCAGGCGGGTACAAGCCTTTGGAGGAATGTGAGCTCATCTCGCCAATTTGTATGGGGATGAACTTACATTTTCAACTCACCCCTCCATTAATAATGGGTTCTTTGGAATACCCACAAAGAGCTAAAGCGTAGATGCGCTTAATAATTACAGCATGAGCTTGCAGAGATTGCCAGCATCCGTGGGCTGGCAGATTAAAAATCAAAATACATACAACGTAGTTTTTTTTAAATGGGTATATAAAGTGTATGTAAATCCGTATATTATTTCTATGTATAGGTATGTATGTATACTTGTACGCTGGCATTCTACACATACGTGTTACACTTATACATTACATATTACTGAACAGAAGTTCTGCATTTATACAACAATACCTTCAAACTTTTGTTCTCTTCCCTCACCGTTTTTTTTTTTTGGTGAAATGAGAACTGATTAAAAAAGGGCAAAAACAACAATAACACTTTTGGTTGCATCTATATCTGGTCTGGTCACTCGGAGGCCTTACTAAAAAAGCGAATTGCGCAAGTAACTCTTGCTGTTACGAGGAACATTTGTATTTACAAGAGATTCGGTGGACGTGTGGTGGTAATGATACAATAGTGTATAGTTGGACAGTTGGAGAAAAAAAAAGTAATTCAAGGTGAATATCCTTATTAGGATTTAGTTGTTGAGGATGTGTACACGCATGTAATGTGTGTGTATAGGTATGCTGTCGAAAAAATCCACAGATGTCAGCTTTTTGTGTGGATATTAGGATCTTCTAGTAAACTGGTACCCACATTTGTCGTGGGCAGAGATCTCAAAAAACAAAAAAAATGTACACATCTCTTTGGGAAGCTCGTTTCGTTGTATACATGAATGATAAATAATAATTTCAAGGCGAGGAAGACATTCTTTTTGTCGTGTGAGGTTCGTGGATGGATTGGTGATGATAATGACGCCGATGATGGGATTTTTGTTTTGTTTGTGGTATTGAATTTATTGGCATCATCACAATAACAATCATAAACGCCATTTGACGCTCTCATTGTTATTGTTGTCGTGTAACGAGCCAAAAGATCATGTTAGTTCACTTTATGGCTGCATCCACGATGTTTTGTTTCAATCATTTCCCTCTGTCATGGGCAAATGACGTTGTAAATCGACAATTGGGAACGTGTGGTGGTTAGTAATTTGTTACGGTCAACAAATATTGAACTTAAACTGGATTATTTATTGTATGTTCTGCTATTTTTGCTGACTAATCTTTATGAAATTATTTTGGATGGGAAGTGTGCGAATATTTTTTGCTGGGAGCTTTGTAATAAGGGCACATTATCGGTGGTTTAGGAAAGGTTGAAAAACTGAAGATATTTGTAAAAGTTGGCCAGTGCTGCAATCAGAGAGAGAATTATTTGGGAGGGCTTTACAGATTTGAGTGTGATTCCTGACATTATTTTTATAAGGTCATAGGCTGCGAGGTTTTTTCTTTCGTACAGTGCATCCTCCCTTAACTTAATTAAAGGGTAAAGTGGCAGTCAGATATGCTAACAATAAGCTGATGCTATAACAATGTACTGTACATGCGTATTGCACCCAATTCTTCCCTCTCTTCCCTTGTGGTTCACCTTACACACTCCAAAAATTGATGGCGGTTCTTCACTCTTGACAGACTTGCCCAAAGTATACAGGGGCTTATATGGTTTTGGCACTTTTTGGGGAAAGGATCATATCATATTATATGTATAATATGGGTGTACATGTTATTTCAATATTATTTTTGGCTGTCTCGAAGAGGTCCTTTCCGTGGATAATAAATGAGTTTTCTCCATTTATACGGAGAACTCAAGTGTACATGGGCTGTACTTGGGCATACTTTATTTTTTTGAAGGTGGACTTTTCCCAAATTGATGAATGAGTCTATTTCCCCAAAAAAACTTACTTGTACTATAGAATAGAAATTTAATAAACTTGGAGGGAAATTTTTATTGTATGACTTGTGAAACTGCTCGTACAAAGCCAAACAACAAGGGCAAGGAAGAACCAGTTAATTGCCAAGAAAAGGATTTGTAGGATGTGGGGATATGCAAAATGGCATTATAATTTCAATAGTAACATTCACATTTTTCCTTCAGAAAAATAAATGACATTATCTGCCTAGAAATGAATGTACCATGTCAATACTGCTAATCAAAAATAAGGAATTTCATATATGATTGCTAATGTTGTAGTTTCCATCTTATATTGCTGAATTGCATGTTGCATCTTGTTCCGTTTTAATTCATCAGTCTGAAGCCTTTTTTTTTGTGCTGTTTTACATCATCATCAACTTTAAAATTCGTAGCAACGTTCCTGTCGGACACTCCTATTGATCATGAAAGTTATTAAAGAGCTGGGGGAAGAGTTCAGAGAGAAGAAAAAGAGCAAGGAGGGTGGATTCACCTTGCGGATAGTTACGCCGGGAACACGCCTTCAGTTCGTGTTCGCAAAAAAAAAACAGTTATAAGTTATAATATAATGGCTTTGTGTGTACAAAAGAAATTCTTGGTCTCATATGCATACAGATCATTGTAGGAGTTGTAAAAATGTTTTTTTTTGCCAAAGAGACTCGAATTAATTCCCCATTTATTATTTTCCAGAGTTCTGTCCGTTTGTACATAACATACATATATGTATGTATATTATATTTATTGAGTAAACTATTGAACATAATTTGCACCAAAAGTTATGACTGACGAAGTGCCAACGAAGTTCGAAATAAATAAAAAAAGAGTTGAAAAGCCCGTTAGTAGTTAGTATATTTATATTATATCCGTATATTTTTCCTCCTTTGTTAGCATACCTTTTTATTATCTAAAAGGAGATCCCATCGTATTTTCTCTTTTATAGTGTTGATGGGCCATTCACAAATATGTGAGATCGTAATTTGAAAGAAAAAAAAAATGGTACGCGAAATAATTTTTATTGCTTCCGGTGACCATTAAAGTGACACGATGGGATTACATGTGAGACACTGTATAATGGTTAACAGGGAAAACCTTGCAAGAAGGGAAAATACGTTGTTGAAACCCTATAATCTCCCGGACATACCTGTATAGTTTATTTTTCCAGTTAAACTTGATTTCCTCACAGGAAGTTATCGCTCATTAAATAAAAACATGCGTAATCTGATGTTTTAGCCAACAGATTTGTTCAGGAGATTCGTGAGCAAATACGTTTGTTTTCGTATGTTGGAATGCTTTTATTTTTAGGGAAGCGAGATTTTAATGGTGAAGTAACTTTTGAAAAGTAAATATACTTTGTTGGGTTTCAGTATTTTTTTCCCCTTATTTTCTAATATAATGAGTTGCGGCACTATTTTGCCGGTAGTATACATATTGCATATAGCAAAGGTGTTCAAAAGACTGGTATGTGTTCAATTCTGAGTTCAATAGAAATGTATGTAAAAAAAAATTTGTATTTTCAGTGCTTGGGTAGTCATCTGGAGAGCCTCTTCAGAAATCATGAGAGCAATACAATTCACACGTACAGAGCAAAGTAAAAGTGAACCATTTTTTAAAAGGAAAACTTTTTAAATAATGGGGTTTGATTACAAACTTCTCCGCCTTCCTTACCATACTTTGTCGCTTGTAACACGTGCAAGTTTTTTTCCCCTACTTTTACACGGTTCTTTTTTGGCTTTTCTAAATGATACATTTTCAAATGGGGAAAAGCTTGTTATGCTCGCCCAGCACTTTTCCCCTCTAAACGAAGGTCCATTCGAGGAAGTATTTCTCAAGTGGAGTCTCAAATTGATTTACTACAGCATTTAACATGGTTCAAACGGACATTTTCTGCCGTCCTCGTTTGAGTATTTAATTTTGATGGAGCTATACAGTCTCGTATAATTGAAATCAATGATGAATATCCCGGCAATAAAGAAAATATTAATTATTTTTACGCTTGGTAGGATAATAGTTTAAAAAACTATTATCCTATACCAAAGCAGGCATCCATCGCCTCTTCGGTTGGACGCGGTTATGAAATATTGATACTGACAAGGATGAAATACATGCAGTAATAGCTCCAAGAATCTGCCACTAAAGTGTGTCCCATTTTGTCAGTTACTTCCTTCTACAGTAAAATTACCTCTTTTTCATTTTTGTATCGTCTTTTATTGCAAATGTATACGTATTGGTCCATAAACTATTAGAGGAGGGAAGAAGTCATCAATCGATCTTTGGGAAGAACATTGAGTGCATTCAAGCTGAAAAACACGCCTCTTTTGTGGTTCTTCCAAAAGATGATGTTTTCTTTTTGCGTGTGTCATGCATTTTGTAACTTTTTTTTCTGCCTCGCCTCTTAAAAAAAAATGTACCGCTACATCCGCACAACACCATCGGCGTCAATAAACTAATATGTAATGTTAGCTTCAATTCCTTAAACAAGTGTTTTTTAAGGTGTTTTTTTTTATAAAATGAGGATGATTTATTGGCAGATTATTTTGAGGTTCTGTGTGACGTGTACCTTCCATACATTTGTACTGTACATACATATGTATATGCATGTAGCGTATATATGTACAGTTTCGGAGTTGTGTGCCAATTCTCAGTAGTAAAAGGCTTGGTATTAAAATTGGGGGGAAATTGGTACACGCACATAAATCGGGAAATTGAGCATTCAAAGCATTCACCTGCACGGTATTATCCCTTTTAATGTGTCTTCCTCCTCGAAATAAGCACGAGATTAACGCTCGTCCTGTCATTAGCCTACCTGGAAGACTTTTTTTTTTCTTCAAAAAGTAATGGAAGCCAATGGGAACAGAAGTGGTTTAGGTTCAGGAAAATAAAAAAAAAAACCTGGCTATTCTCAGATCCTTTCACATATAAAAAAAAAAAATGTAATGGGTACCTACTAGGAAACAGTTACATGAATAGTTGTGAGAAAGAAAAGGAGATTGACAGAGAGAATAGATGTGACCGCAGGAAATAATCTTTTTGGGAAGAGAGAAACCACAACGATCTCTTATACTAAAACTCTATAAAAGCATGGGAGATTTTGCTCGGGAAATTATTTGCATGTGTCGAAGTACGAGGTAGAAAAAAATAAATAAATACAGCTCTGTGCATTTTCATCCCTTTCAAAGGAGTAATTTATATGAAAGTAATTCGAAAATGCACATGGGAGCCTTATTAATAAGTCAAGGCGTAGGTTTATGTCATTAAACTTGTATCGATGGTGGAGCACTACACAATAAAGTTTTATGGGCGACCGCTTAAAAGAAAGAATTATCATACAAGACTTGCTTTGATATTATAGTTATAGTAGAAGATCAAAAAGGGAGAAAAAAAACTTTCCTTTGCATTAACACCAATGATATTTCCTGAGGTGACCGACCATGCCACAGAAATCTCAATTTATTGCATTCATGCTTTTTGGACTCCATACATTGGTATTCCCCTGGGTCGGGTGTATTTACTGTTATTATTATGATGATTGGATTATGATGGCTGAATTAAACCGGCACATGGGCTATATCGTAGGAGGGAGTTGATTAATAGGAATAATATAACCCTTTGATAGGACTTTAAAATACGATGTCCCTGCCCTCCTCATGTTTATTCAACTTTCATTCCCTATAAAGTGTTTAAGGAGCAATTTCTTGGATTACATTTTGCTCCTCCTGAATTGTACACACAGAAAAATGGGATGTTGAGAATGGATGACGTTTGTGTTAAAACGAGAGTTTTGCATATAGTTATAGTACAGCATAGTTTATATTATAGTAACCTCCACCATGCTACGTGCTCACTCAGGGTTCACGGTTACGCATTTCTTTCTCTGTGAGTGCATATATCCACATAAAAACCACATCTTTTTGATGAATCTTAAAACTTTTTTTTTTCATGTAATTTTCCTTTTATGTGAGTACTTAATGAAATTTCTTTTACTACGCAAAAACACAGTGGTGAAGGAGTAACCCTTTTGGGTGAATAATACTATAATACTTAAAAATGTATAAAAAATGAAGTTGTTACGTTACATGCCATGACTGGCTGAGACGCTTCCTTCTTTTTGATCTTTGAACTTTCGATTTTCATTTTTATCCCTCTTAATTATTTTTTTCTTCGACTTTCTGCATGTAATTGTTTACTAATAATAATTTCAGTTGCAATCCTACTTGAGGGAAGGAAATGAGGAGGAAAAGCGTTTTTGTATGACTGAGGATGAGGAGGTATTCGCAAAGAGGCAATGACTCCCTGGATTTTCCCTTTCGAATTCAAATCTGTTGGGCGTACTTATTTGACCCTTTTTTTGCTAGGAGAAATGTAACGTTAATCCGCTTTTTGTTTTTTTTGTTTTGGTGAAAAAATACGTGTTTTTTCTCTTGTTGCGACAATCATAAAATGTAAAATATGATTCGACCACTTCGACGTTTCCTGCATCACAGGCGTAGGACATGATGCGAGGATGGAATGAAATAAATAAATTGCATGCATCTCCCTTACTTTATAGAGGACTGTGAGACGGGACAAATTTATGCAAGCATAAAAGTAATAATAATTTACGGTTTCGTGTCGTACTTTTCCCCCAAGATTTTTTTTTTACTACCTTGTTAGGACACGTGCAGATAAATTTTTGTACCAGAGATTTCTTCCATCTTCGTATATTTCTGTTGATTGGTCAAACAAATCGGAGTGAATAGGCGAAAACGTTTGTCATAATAAAAATACATACTGCAGTTTTTATTTTAGTTCCACCAATGGAAAATTCCTTGGAAGTGTTGCATTTCCATAAAAGAAAAAAAATGACTTGGAATGGATATTTTTCTTGCATTTTTGTTGAAGTTGTAGTTACTGCAGTGTTTTGACCTTTTCTGTGTAGTCTATACAAGAGACGTTAGAAAAAATGGAAGTTGTGTGCGAACACGAAGTGCGAAGCCATTATTATCATCATTATTTTACGACTTGATCAAGTCCTGTTCTTCCCTACATCTCGTCACTTTTCACCCTTAATGTATGTACATGTAGCCATTTCGTATGCAATTTTTATAACGTCTGTGGAAGTGGTACTACTGCATTGCGATTCACCTTGCATCTTTTATAACTTATTTTTTTCCCTCGTATAGTATTTTTTTTTCAAATCCATGATTTTTTTCTCAGACGCTAATTTAAGGGAGATACAGGGTGTGGAAAAAGCATGCCCCTGGAAAAAAAAAGTTCTATCAATGTGAAAACTAAGTTAAAATATGGATTTGTGTAGAATTTTATGAGGAAAAAAATTGATTTTGTTGAAAAATCTGCAGTTTGAACTTGAATAAATCTGCAGTTGAACCCGGGAAAATGGCCATAACTTGACCAATTCTGATTGCATCAAGATTTTCCCGCTAGCGCAATAAAATTCTAAAACTAAAAAAAATAAAGAACAATAAAGTCCGTGCTCTTACCTTAATTATTCTTCACTCTTGCGGGGCTTATTTATCTCGTTTGGGCTAATGTTTTTTAGGTACCCTGTACATGAGCAAGGAAGTTGAATGAAAAAAAAAATGGTTCTACGAGAGCGTGTATACTAGAGTCGTGCCCTCATTGTTAGCATGTAAAAGTTGAACAAACCCAATGAAAGTCATAACTTATTTGTGTACACGTAAAGTATGTATTTTGAAGAGAGACTCCAAGGAACGTCTACCCCCAAAAGATCTCATTCCTTTGTTATCGGTCACAACTTGGTTCTTGTGCAGAACAGAGTGGAACAGAGAGAAAGAGGGAAGTCGGAGGAGGAAGGAGAAAGGAGGAGGGTGAAAGAGAAGTTGTTCTTCTAGCCAAATATTTTGGGAATGCTTTATTGTAGTGGTTTCGAAAATGCAGCTCTTGTTTCATGTTCAACTTGTATAAAATAATAATAAGTTGTCAACAAATCTTGGAAGTTTAAATGGATGCAAATTTGTGAAAATACTCCTTCTTTTCCTCTCTGTTTCCTCTCTGCGTCTATCAGATGAAGTTTTATCGGCAAAGTTGAAAGATGAAAATCGTTTCTGACAATCAAGAGTTATAATAAGAGTAACTACTTTTTCCCTTTTCACATTTTATACTTGAGTTTTCTTGCCAGTTTCCTGTTCATATTTTGTAGAACTTGCTTTGGAAAAAATCTGAATTGACATTTTCATGCTGTACTGCCACTCTAATAAGATGTTTTTGTTTTGTTAATTTTGGATGTTTATTTGTGTAGCTAGAAAAACAAAAAACAATCATACGGACGGAGTCCTTAAGAGACCCTCGTTAACTCGAAATGGCGATGAGAGAATTTAGTGTTAGTTTTTTTGTTAGTATTTAGTGTTTATTAATAATCCATATCGAAATTTTGCAATTTCATTTTCCGGGTTTGCGCACATGGCGGAGGAATTTGCTTCAACAAATATGCTTCCCACTTCTCAGTAATATTTAGTAGTTATTATATTTCCTGGTGGGCTCAATCCTCCCATTTTTTGGTAAGAAAATATTTAAAATTGCTGTGAAATCCTTAATTTTCTCTTCCACAATTCTGGCCAGGTAGTTATTGTTCACCGGTTCACCTGTTAGATTTGTACAATTCCGCAACGATCAAGAAATTATTCGGAAGCCCATATTTATTTTTCGTGTGAATCCTTCCATTTCCTTGCAATTATAGCCAACGCATTTGGAGAGATTTTTGCCAGCTGACGGCAGAATGCGTGGTGTTTGTTTATTGTTTAGCAAGTAGAAAGACTCAACTCTTGTAATGACGTTGAAAGGAATACGCGGCTTCACCATGTGTCTAAACAAATTTAACATCAGCCACTTTAAGTGCTCAGGAGGTACAAAGGTGTTTATGTTGTGACATTGCATTTATCCCACAATTTGGCCAGTATTTACGAACAGGAGCTGCAGATGTGCAGATCTCGTAACAACTTTCTGCATCCCACGGCGTGTAATTTTGTACAATCTCCTCTCTCTCCCTCTTTGTGTGGCATGTAGCTTTCAAAGAGGCTGGGGAGAAATGACTCTCATCTCTGTGGTGGATGAAAAGCACTTGTAAACTGTGTAAACAAAGTGCGAATTTTTTGAGGCAATTTGTTGGTATTTGTGTGCGTGAAAAAAAAAATCTAAAAAAAGGAACCTTCATCTTGTACATGCATAATGCAGGTACTCAAAAATATAAGTGGTTTTCCTGCCCCACAAAAGGAGAAAATGGACTTAGCGGTTTATAAGTTTATAAAGCGGACCAATGTAATTGATGTTTTTCGGTGTTCTAAAACGTTAATGTATACATTAAATGCATTTTAATAATTTTTATGAGCGTTGAAAAATGTATAATAATTTTTTTTGTGGTGCTATTGCTATCAGTTCGTCATTAATGAATTACTATCGCAAACAAAAATGGCAAGAACAGACCCCAACTGTCTGTTGTAGGCTTCTGCTGAAAATATTAAAAATGCTGTCTACCACAATGGAAATCATAGTGCGAAATAGACCACTGCGAAAGCTGTGGTTACGTTTGGCGGTGTACTGATCACTAGGAAGTTTAAGTAAGCCGACTGACAATTGTTGGACAATTATCGGACCAAAAAACCGGCCCGAAATGTTTGTTGGGTGTTTTGACCCAATAATTGTCAGCTGTCGGTTAACTTGGAGTTACCGTTTTCTCCTCTTCCCTAAATTGGATGTATGCAAGTGGGGGAATGAATGGAAAGCATTTATTCATTTAAATACTTTCTATTTCTACAACAGTAAAGAATTTGTCTTTGATTCTTCGGGAGATCTGACAGAGTTTGGCATTCATGTGCTTATGAGGAAGGCGAAAAACGGAAATTGAGATCATTGAGATCATTTTAACGGATGTGAGGCTACTAGTGTAAATGTATGGGTATAATGCACCTAAAAAAGTCTTTGGGGAGTGCTAGTACTCTGTCGCATGAGGATTGTAGTCAAGTAGTTAGAACATGCAGAGCCATTTAGGAAATTGGAGAGATAATTTTGAGGAAAACACAGGCCTCCTCCACATATGGGCATAATAGTAAACAAGTTGCTCCTTCGTGGAATCTGTTGGACAGATTTTACAGGCACTTGGGACTTGGGCAATTACTAAAAATGTGTTAAAAAGATTTATTGTGTACTTTACGAGTGAGCTTTTAAGCATTTTTTGTTTGTGAGAAGAAGCAGCGGCTCACTTTCGGGAGGGAAAAGTTGAGTGCCAGCTCACGAGGAGACGTTTGCAACTGCCATGTAATTATTAAATATGTACACGAAAAATTATGTCTTGCCATCAAAATGACTAAAAAAAATGTGAGGGGGAAGGAAGGGAAAAAAAATTAAATTTCATGCAGTTTTTTGTATTAAATGTTGCGAAGGAGTGAAACGGTGAAATGGTGGCGAAAGTGAAGATAGTACCATTAGATTAAATTATTTAATTATTATAACTTCATAGATTACTTTATATGGCTAGACTGAGAGACCCTTTTTGACTGTTTTTAAAGGTTTTCGAACTTCCATAAAAATTTTATGGGGATTGAAGGGATTAATAATGAAAAGGGAAATTTTAAAAGCATTTGCATTCTGGGTGCAAGTGCATACAAAAAAAAAAAAGGAAAATGAGGAGTTGACACATATTTTTCTCGTCCAGTGATTTTTATTACTCCTTGCTGGATTTTTTTTTTTTGTGTATACCATGTTCACTGTTGCCTAGATTTTTTCTTGGGGGGATGTTTTTGTGTTCAACATTCAACCAGGGCGCAGTAGGTTGTAAATGTTCGTGTGGTCTGTGACACTTGTCTTTGCTTTCTCTCTACAGTTGCCTCCTTGAACGTGCGAATTGTTGTTGCATGTGTAGATTTGTGTGAAGAAAAATATGGGTGTAAAAAGAAATGCTGTAGTGTGAAGGACGATGGTTGCTAATTTGATAAATGTGTTGGTCATGAGGGTCTTTGCTGTTGTTGAGGGAGAAGACGGAGATGCACCAATGACTGGGGCTTATAATGCCTGTATTTATATAGAAGTTTACAAGAGAGAGAGAGACGGACTTTCACGATATTTTAAGTTGCAGTTTTGAAAGGTATAATTAAAAACGAAAGTGGAACGGCTGTGATTGCGGAATCATAGTAGGTTAATGGAGGGATAAGGTGCTATTAAGATGTACTTATATGTGGTGGTGAGCCTCGCAGAAATGTTGAAAAAAAAATTATGTGGGCAGTGAATGAATTCGAAACATATTTTTTTTAAATGAATTATTTTATGTTTTTTTTTCTATATTGTCATTTCAGCTTAAACAAAATCACCACATTGCAAGATTTCCAATTGTGTCGGAACCTTACAGAGCTTTATGTTCGTCGAAATGAAATCCGCGACTTAAGTGAGCTTTGCTTCCTCCAAGACCTCCCTAACTTAAGGCGACTCCTCCTGTCAGAGAATCCATGTGTGGATACTGCAGGGAACTTGTAAGTTGAATGAGAAATTAATTAACAATCCCTTTTGTTTCCTTCTTTTATGTACAGACTTGCATATTAGATGTAGATATTATATATCTTTTGTTTGATTTTCTGCAAGGATGTGATTAGATGTCCCATTTTTGATGCGGGACATAATGTGATATGAGAGCGTACACGTTACCTCAAGCTTTTTTTTTTATGCTTATTGAATTGTGGGTGTTTTTTCGTCCATCCAGCTACACTTTATGACGACAATGTAGGGACCTACGAATATTATTCTTTCAACGCATGCCTCATCACAGATCGTCACGGTGGTAGTAATTGTCAATGTCCCTATTTGCCAACCTTTGAAGGAGTATTACATGGTTTTCCTGAGAGGTGACAGAAGCTTTAATTTGATGACCAAAGATAGACTTTGGTACAATGGGTGACGCTTATTGGCTATTGTTGATTTGCAACGGTGGTACACTCCATGCTGTCTTGTGATCAGTGACTGCCTAATCAGCTTGTCAGATAGATTTAAAATTGATTAGTATGGCTGTTTGTTTCATTTCATATTATTGTTTTTTTTCTTCATCCTATGTTTATCAGGTACCGGGCTACCGTGCTACGATGCCTACCAGACTTGGAGGTTTTGGACAATCAAGCAGTCACAGCAGATGAGGTGGAACAGGCAATGAAGACAGGACTCATTCTAGAGCACCCCCTGCAAAGAAGAGTAAATAATCACATGATATTCGCTTTTCATATCTCTCACTCTGTATTTTATTAATAATAGCTGTGTTTACATTGTCCTCTCGTAGCTAATGCATCTTTGTTTACATTGTCAATGCTCCTCAACGGTGAATTTGCACCCTTGTCCTAATAATGCTTTGCCAGGTTGCGTTATTAGAAAGTGACCCACCGTAGGTCGATGCTATTATGAGTCACAAAAAAGTAGATCATTTCGTATATTAGTTGTAAGCTAACAGCGATAAGATTCCTATTTATGAAATGTTATGTTATTATGAATGTTCCTATTATGTTTTTTTTTCTATTTAGGAGCGTCCACCATCTCCAGAGCCGGCCTTTTACGATCGAGAGAGCCCTCCACCACCTCAGGTTGTCCCCGTGAACAACCGACGAAGTGTGTCTCAGTATGAATATGACGATGATCCTCCACCACCTTACCGACAGAACCATGGGCAAACAAATTCGCCGGATTACCAGTATCACCAAAATGTAATAATTTAGCAGTCAGCTTAAGATGCTTGCTTTCCTCTCTCCAATCTCTCCCGTGATTATGTGTATTTTGTCCTTGGAGGATTATATGTATGTGCACATGTAACAATTATGATGGCTATGGCACAGAATTATTATTTTTAAGTACTTCGTTTATGTTTGTGCCCAGGTTTTTTTTTGTCGCTATCATTTCTGGTATACGTATTAGAGTGGGAACTAATGGAGAAAAAAAGATTGGCCATTCATGTTTTATGTATAGCCTGCAAATGTATAAAAGCGGGGGAATTATTCATTGTGCGGGCTCTTGTTTGTTACTTGTGACTGTTTTTTTCGTTTAATTTATTGTATTTCATGTTTACTGAGGTCACTTTGTAAGCTGCGTAAATGTATGCAGTCTATATGCAGTCATACGTGTGTTCTACTTTCGCTGCATAGACTTTTAGTCACGGTCTTTGTCAGTTAAGGGAATATTAAAGTCATGTGCGACGGAAAATTCTCCGGGAATTAAGTTAGTCATTCCTGCTATTTACGTGGGTAAATCTTGTAGATGTCCTATAATTTAAATTGATTATTTGTTTGCTTCAATAACTTGACACTAACAAGGGCGGAAATAAATCTCCTGACGCTGGTATAACCGTGGTCACAAATGGTATTCCAAGACCTACTAATACTACATCCCCAGCTGTTGTTGTACCCCCAGCGGAGGAGCCACCCTCCCAGTCTCCTCCATCAACTAGTCCTCCGGGAACGGTGCCCTCGGTAAGCTTGTAGCTTATTTGGTGTGTCTTTCTCTCTCTTATGTGCTCCTGACTATTTTTTTTTATTAGGGATGAATAACCGTTTGCGTGTCGGGAATGAATGGGCAGTAGCTAGCTTAAAACACTTTAATCAATAACTGTAGGTGAAACTTACATATGTATGCAATGGTTTGCGAGTAATTCCCGCTTTTTTGCCTTAATTATTTAATTTGACTATAGCTTTTTAACAAATGAGTTACATCCGTCAGCACAACAGACGTATACTTTTGAAAAATTGCATGTCTGTTCAAACGTTTTACTTTATAAAAGTATTAACAGGACATTGTTTAAAGAACTCTTCCAAATCTGTTCACCAACATATTGCTGACTGTATTTATTCCTGTATTTGAGAGACAGTAGTATTAAATTACTTTGGATCCAAAATTGTATAGCTTGACCTCGTCAATTCTTTTGGTAATTCGCGTGGAAATGAATGCAATTTATTTACAATGGTAAATCAGTCAAAGTTTTCCTTCAACAACATGAACTTGCCCCTCCTTGGCTGAATGAAAGCGAAAAACGTTGCTTTTAAAATTATATTTTTGTCTCGTCTCCCAGTATATTGTGGAATACATATGTAATGTGCTTTATATTTGTGTTTTTTTATTTATTTTAAACTGATTCAACGTCTCCTTAGTTGAGAGCCTTTCATTTTCATGTAGAGGTTGAGTATGCAAATTATTTGGATTACGTGATAGTATATTATAGCCCGTATGTATACGAGAATATTTTTCAATGTTACATTGCCTACGCTTTGTACTGAGTAAAAAATGTTTCATCGACCCACAAGGACTAATATGGTTGCTAAAAGGGTGTGTTACTTTGTTAATGTTTAATTACCCGGATCACGACTGTATCTCAACTTCCCCCTTCAAAGTTCGTGTACCCCTCTGCCTTTGCATGATCTGCCTGCTCTCTTTCCTTATGCACATTTTCCCTGTACACCTGGAATGAGATTAATATATGTAGTATATATTTATATTCAGCTATATGTTCTGTAGTAGTTAGTTTCGCCGTTTTTCTTGTGTATGTCTGTATTGTCTATGTATGTACATATATGATTAGTATGTATGTGTGTACCGCGACCACTAATTTGGCATTGTTTCTATTTTGAAATAACTGGTATTAACTCCACCACTTCTACTTTTCGATAATTTGAACTTGGGATAGTTCTTTTACGGGGGATGTATTATTAAGGAGCTCTCATATATACAAATGATTGTGTATGCTTTTTTTTTATGAGGGAAAATTGTTGAGACATTTCTGTTCCAGAAGTTGGTTTGTACTAACCTAGATTTTTTTGTTCTTGATGCAGGCCTGGTTTGATTTCTTTGTTGGTTGTGCTATATGACACTAAAAAGTTTACTTTGATACCACTCTTAGTATACAAGTAGGTAGTACCAGGAACTGTGTAAAAGTGGCTGATAGTAAGTCCTGGAAACTGTATGTGTATTATGAATTAATATGTCCTCTATAAATATTTATTACACACAGCGACGTCAGAGTGGGTCTCCAGTATTGGTGGATTACAATAATTGCTACCAGAATAGGGAGCGGGAGACAAATGGGTCGCGGAGGCAGAGCGTAGATTACTCCGAACATGCTTTACGACACTACGATAATTACTACGAAGATCAAATGAACCATAGGCCGGTCATCACAAATCAACGACTTCCGCCGATACCATCTTCGCAACTTCGAGCAAAGCCCCGAACCAAGGTATATTAATATGAAAAAATACACAACTTTACACAGCCTGTTTTTTTTTTTATCCTTGAGAAGTTTAATAAACTTCCATGCCACGACCATAATTACTGACTACACTGTGAGGGCAACAACAGCTTGATAAATATTGTTGAGAGTATATACACATTACACATTCAGTCGAGTGCTTTGACCAAGCCAAGTGGAGGAGAATAAGGGGGTGTGCATTTAATGACCATATATAGGGAATTCATAAAAGTCACGGGAAAAGTTTTTGGGAATTGATAAAGAACACAACCTGGGACAGTGAGCATCTTCGTGTTCGGCGAAGATACTTATGTTTTAAAATTTATGTTTAAGACAAGGTCCTGTGAGTCGTTTAGTGCTAAGCTAATCCCGTGCTGCTGTTTTCCAATAATTAAGTACGAATATGAAACAAGTAAAGCTGAGAACGAGCTTTTAAATAGCCCTGGGGCTGGGACTCCTTTTAAACCTTTTAAAGCCAAAAATGTGTTTTCGGACTCACACTCTACTCTGTTGTACAAATCTCACGCTGTTGTTTGGATTTTTTTTTATTATTATTATTAATGTAAATGATTATGGTCAAAATGGAGCTTGTTTCTTATCATTATAACTTAATTTGTTGCTTTTAATTGTTTTGCAGACGTCGAATTTGCTCTCGGCGGTGCTTTGCCTTCTTCCAGAATTGGACTGGGGGAGTTTGGAAGTGATCGAGATGGCTGTGAGACGACGCATGGATGAAATTATCAATAATTAAAGAAAACTACAACAATGATGAAGGAAGAGTCAATCTACATAGCAGACAATGTATTCCTGCTGGGGCTGCAATTTATTCCTCCTCAATAATAATAAAAGTCAGCAAAGGATGAACAACACAACCGCAACGTTTTTTTTCTTCCATATTCAGCCAACATTCAGACGTGAATGGAACTGCTGCGTAAAAAACGCGTGTAGGTGTATACCTAATATATGAATTAATAATAAGTAATATCACATGGGAATATTATCCAAACATGGAACCAATCCCATTGTTAATACAAGTACTGAAACCGAACAATAATATAGCATATGTAATATTTTAGTAATAATAATTTCAGCATGTAACAACTACTTAATGTTACGTAACTAAGAACGTTTCAGTGATTTTTTCGAAACATGCAATATTTGTTGTGAAAGATTTAATTTTAATCCTGGAGACAATTTGCAACCCACAATCTGCAACCTGTATCTTTAATGGTGTTAATTTGTGAACTACGTGTTTAATCATTTAATGAAAGAAAAATGGACTGCGTAATTGTATTTGCTTGTATTGTAAGATTTCTTGTCGAACGAATGTTTACCAATGATGTTAAAAAATGAATTTCTACGAGACAAACCAAATGGTACATGTTGTGCAGAGGATCAATCAATGAATGTCAAGTGCAAAAGATCAAGTGGTATTACTTGTTCTAAACCGGCAAGCCAATCAGTCGAAAATTTATGGTGCATAGTTTTGTTATTGGTAGCGTTAATGAAAAGGGATGTGTACAATGAAGGAGGATGCTTGTTAAATAATTAGTCAGAGTTTTTACTGAATTTTAAAAATTCAAATTCATCGTAAGCAAGCCGTTGTGTCAGTTGGAAGATCTGTATTATAGGAGCTCAGATTCAAAATCGCTGTTAATTCAATGGCTTTGTTTTTTTTAGTAATAGCTTCATCTTCACACAATAAAAAAATATTATTGTTAACTATACCCTCCATTATGAAAAAGCAGGTAGTAGTGACAAATTTTGATAATAATTAATACTTGGGAAAAATGCTGCAGCTCATCTTTTTTGTCTGAAATTATTCGCACTCGATGAAGCAGAATTGTAAAATATGTAAATACCAAACAGTTCGAACTATTTTTCACCTCGTCTGCACATGATTGAAGAGCCAAGTACTGTGGACGCAATTCAATTCAAAAAGAAAATGTAACGCAAAACGTCCATAATGTTGTACCCTTTACTGGTTGACGAAATACATAATATAGTATTCAAATTATTCCTTCGTATTCAAAAATAGACTTGTAAGTATAAAAATATCTTTGGTTTGTAATGCACATTTTGTGATATTGGTTTCCTTGAGCGTGTCCTTTAAATTGCATGTCAATAGATCAGCCACCTGTGTAGGGTTAAATGTAAAATCTAAAATCAATCTACGTCGAGACTCGTTAAGAATATGAATGTACTTAAATGAGGCTTCTGAAGTGTGTTAGGCGTGTGGGTATCTCTGTATCTGTTTTAAGATGGAAGGTTTTATGAAGCCTTGATTATTGTTATGTCGTGATTAACAAATTACTTAAATGAAAACAAATGAGGGTTTATGACTTTTTGTAAATATTTTACAGCACGTACTAATGCAAGAAGTAACATTTGTGCATAACCCTGATAAATTACGCATAGTATGTATTTTAAGAAGAAGCATTATTTTATTCGTCTGTATTTATATTTGTCACTGTGCTGACTTAGCTAACACGAATTAATATTATTTTAATCTTACCATAGTCAGGTAATAGCACCTCTTTTTTCTTGAGGATTTAAGGAACGTGAGTAAATAATGTATTTTCAGGTAGAAATCTTGATGATTGTGTTCACAGCAGTAAATATTAATTCCAAAAGCATTCTAATGACTCACTCCTTTTACTTATAACTTGTATTTCACTTTATCACTCTCAGATAATTTCTAATAATTTTTGACAATGATTTTCTCTTGTGCTCAGTTTCTAAACTTTGTGTGTATATCTTATGTGACAAGTGACGTTTTTTTGTACGTACATGTTAGTACTCTAAAAATTGATTTTTATTATATTGGCCAGCGACTTATTTACTGTCATCACAATTTGATTGTATGAAAATAATCCTACTAAAGTTTAGCTTTTAGTCATTTTGATCAAGCGGTGTGTATCCGTAAAAGTTTATTATGTACATAATACCAGTAAAAGTGCAATTTGTTAAAATCCCTCGCGTATTGTCATTGTTATTACAAAAGAAATACCTAAGTTCAACCCCCCCAGGCATTTAATGTCTGTTCACGCATGTTTTGACCTTTGAACATCATTACGAAGGTACATATTTGCACTGTTTTATGCCAGTAGGGTTTGTCACGGGATTGTAACAATTGGGTAAAAGATCGCCAGTACATTGCGTTTCTCCATTGTAACCTTCTATCAGACAACATTGAAATTCAGCCGGCACCATGTTGAACCGGTAGCCGTCGGAGTCCACACAATAAGCTTGGGTCCCGTCCGCCTGAACTACTTCGAAGTTACCTTGCGCATTACATTTGGGAAAGTTGGGTGGCACAACCAAGCCTTCCAAATCGAAATCATCTGCTACGCGAGCACAATCTACGTATTAAGACAAACATGGAAATTAATGAAAATTAAGTCTTGTAATTAATTATTAATTAAAATTAAACAACTAGTTACGTACGGCAAAGCATTTTCGCTGCATTTGGATCCGCCACCCGGTAGTAGCTCAAAATTCGCTTCCCATTTTTGGAAACACATTCTTCCCTGTACGACAAAATTAAATCAAGTCCATTTTTCAATTATCTTAATATTTTCATAAAGTATCGCTGAACGTCCTGTGGGAACTTCGAAAAAAATGATTCTGAAATGAGAACTTACACGGTAGAAACGTATTTGTAGGGCTTGTAGCTCCCATCATAATCGCAGTTGACTCTCGGGTACATTTCCAGCGTCAGTCCATGGAGACTCGCCTCCCGATTGATCCTCTCTTTGGCCAGCCAAAAACTGTCACATTGTCGGAGGTATGTCTCTCCCATGGATTCCCTGTAGCAAGGTAACTCCATCCACTGATCTTCTGGGAGGACAGCTCCAGTCATCGCTCCGGTAATCCTATCCACGCAAAAGCACAGGCCCGAGTCCCCGTCACATTGCAGGGGCTCGTAGCTCCCGTCCGCCTGGCAATGCAATGTCGACAGAAGTCCTTGTTCCCTCAGGCGATGACTATGTCGGGTACAGGCTGCATCCAAAATATTTTCATTTTTGTCGTTTAATTCCGTTTTTTATCCATCTCTAGCCTATTTTTAAGCCTTTTAACAGCTTTTATACATTTTAACCTTTTTTATCCAGTTTAACCCTTTTTATCGATTTTATCTTTTTTTATCCATTTTAACCCGTTTTATCGGTTTTACCTCTTTTTATCCATCTTAACCCGTTGTATTTCTTTCCAACCCGTTTAATCCATTTTCAGCCCCTTTAATCAGTTTTAACCGAGGAATGCTATTCGCAAAAATATGAATTAAAATTCGAATTAAAATACATAAATACATAGGTTTTTTCCGAATTATGAGCACAAATTTCAATTTCGGATATCTAAAATATAAATTCTCGCTATAATTTTATTCAAATGCTCAGACATGTGTATGAATACGTTTTCAAATACTTTTTGAATACTTTTTTAAAGTTTATAAAGCAATCTGGCATTATTTGCAGCCTGGAATAAGCGCAAAATCAATTTTGAAAAATGTAGATTGACTTTGATAGCTCTGATTTGGCAAAAATCAAAGTTTTTCCCGAAGCAATAATTACATTGCTGTCAATTTAAAAAAACAATACTCTGATTTTGCAAAAACACTTATTTCACAAAAACTGCGGGAAGTAAATGAAGGCATTTTCGAATACCAATTAAGTATCGGAATTCATATGTCCAGTTTTGAATAGGAATTTGAATTTCCGATGTATTTGTAATTACAAATTCCAATTAAAATATTTTTCTGAGAAAAATATGGATACAAATTCGGATTCAAATACTGTAAAAGATTAATATAATTCCGATTTGAATTCGAATACCGATTCGGATGTCATACATATTAAACTATTTTAATCCATTTTTTCCTGTTAATTCATTTTAACCTTTTAATCAATTTTACCCCTTTAATCCGCTTTAGCCATTTTAATCCGTGTTAGCCATTTTAATCAATTTTAACCCTTTTTTATCCGGTTTTAGCCGTATTTGTAGTTTTTCCAAGGCGTTTACACAAATAAATGGGATTTTTGCATGAAAAAAGAAAACTGGATTCAGAAAATTTTTGAGATGATCTCAGATGAAGTGATTACCGCAATTCATCTCTTCCTCAGCCTCATCCGTCCAGCTTCTCCGGCCCATGATCCGGGTGCCATTATCGTCGACGCAGAAGCACATGGAGTCGATCCGGTCCAGCTCGCCCTTGCATTGGACGGGGGCATAAGTGCCATCGGGGTTACATCTCGGGGTCCAATGGAGGCGCCCGGCCCGGGTGTAAGCTAACTTCTTGAGGCAATCATCCTTCTGATAATCCTCGATGAGAATGCAGGTGTCCGTATCGGTGTTGCAGATGTAGTTGGAGCCGCAGTCACTGATTGCGATGGCGCAGAGCTTTTTCCCACATTCCTCGTAGGCTGCCGTCCCGGGGCCGCAGGGCTGGTTGAGAAGTGCATCTGTACAAATATTCAGATGCAAAAAATTAGGTTTATCCCGCTATAAAATGCATTATTGCGCAACGATTCGGGAATTTAACGAAAGGGTTAACTTTCAGTGCTTCGAATGCATTTATTATTTTAAAAAAAGCGTACTATTCCTCCGACGAACGCAGCCCGGACAACATCCACAAGAATCCGCGTTGGCCTCCCACGTGGAGCCGGAAGGACAGTCTTCGGGCTTTAAATTGGACTTGCACTTGACTTTGGAACAAGATCCGTCCCCGCCCAACATTTTCTTGAGAATCGTCGGACACACCTGTCCTTTGGCTTCAATGGAATTCCCCACGAAGGAATACAAGGTGAAAGTCACGTAGAGTAATGTGAGGGAAAGACAGAATACCCGCGTCATCTTTTTCCTCGGGAATCTCACTGTCGATAGCTGAATTTTGATGGGTGCAAAAATAACCCTTTTATCCCTTGTCTTTCAAAGGGGACAGTTTCGTCACGCAACGGATGCTCCGACGTTAATATTACACAACGATTTTTTTGCTTGGATTCCCCCACAGCTTTTTCCGTTTTTTTTTTTTTTTTTGCTTGGATTCAACCTGAGTTTTTTCTGTTTTTTCCCCCCTCGAATTGATTTTTCAGGAATTATCCAACATGCAAACTTTTCTGGGCAAGATCAGTGTGCAATGAGGAATTTGGCAAAAGCACAAGAAAAACACTTTAATCAGTCAATATTTGACTTTTTGGGGCTTTTTTTGTTTGATTTCCTCTGTACATATAATGCAGCAATCCCGTAATTAATTCCAATAGCGTCCTGTGCCCATGTAAATGTTGGGATTTTTTCTGGAATTTTTGTAAATAACCTGCATTCGACGTAATTTTTTGTACACGTCAGAAATGCTCGCGAATATCAAGCTTTAGAGCTTCCACAATGGAGACGGCCGTGTGCGAATGACACAAAAGATTAAATGGAAAATGTCCATTTAATCTTATCCCAGCTTATCACTAAAGGCCTACATGCGTTGATGGCTTACGTCCTTCAATTTTGGTCCTGAAGCTTCCCCGATAAGATAAGAAGCGTGCACAAATATTTAAAGGGTGATGGAAGCATTTTGCACATTGCCTTTTGCACAAATACTGCTAATATTTTATTGAATAACAATTTACATAAATTTATGAGAAATTATTTTTGGAGGAGAAATATTGTCCTTAGATAAAACGGAAGTTGCGAAGCCTAAAATTTCTAAATCTTAATTATCTAAAAATAAAGGAGGAAAGACAAAAATGGGCATTTATAATGAGGGCAAAAGAGATGAAAAGAAATGCTCTCCTCCGGAGCGCTCTTTGTCAAGGTGATTGCAAGGGATAAAACAAATGCAGTCTAGTTGATGGGCAAGAGCAGGTACTATTGCTGGCACAGGTAGAAAAGTAATCCAATTTAGACGTTTTAAAATAATGGAGGAAAAGGGAATTTTTTTAGGGGTGTAGTCAGAACCCATTCGGTGGTATTTAAAGGGGGAAAATCTCCTTTTTACCATAATAAATTGCGTATATATGTATGTACATGGTATATGACTGGAAAGGGCAATGATAGAAACATTTTTTTCTCCATTTTTTGGAGGAAAAAAGAACTCAAGTGTGGAGGAGACGGGAGAATAATGAGAGAAGTTATGCTTGGGAGAAGCTTCTTGCTGGGGGGGGGGGTTGAGCCTGAGCTTCAACGTTATAACTTATAACTATACAAGGTTGAGGAATTTCAAGAAAGATTGCACGGAGTCACATTCTGCGAACCTCCACGTCTTCCTCGGGCTCCGCCACCAAATATCCAATTTTATATCTCTAAAATGCCTTTCCGTATTTCTTGTTTTTTCTCTATTTCTCTCTTTTTCATAATTTCTCTCTTTTCCTCTCTGTATCACTTTTTTGCTCTCGGGGTTTCTCTTTCCCTCTGCGTCTCTTTCTTGCCCTCTGTTTGTCTCTCTTTCTCTGTACATATCCACATATTTCTTGTTCTCTGTTTCTTCCAATTTCACTGTGTTTATTCTATTTGTCTCTTTGTCTTTTTTCTATTTGTTTCTCTGTCTTTTTTCTATTTGTCTCCCTGTCTTTTCTCTATTTGTGTCTCTGTCTTTTTTCTATTTGTTCCCGTGTTTCCTTCTAATTGTCTCTCTGTAATTTCTTCAATTTCTCTCCCTGTATTTTCTGCACAGTCTCTTTGTTTTTTTCTTCTATTTGTCTGTCTTTTTTCTATTTGTCTCTCTGTATTTTTTCTATTTGTTTCCGTGTTTCCTTCTAATTGTCTCTCCGTAATTTCTTCAATTTCTCTCCCTGTATTTTCTTCTATTTGTCTCTTTGTTTTTTCTTCTATTTGTCTGTCTTTTTTCTATTTGTCTCTCTGTATTTTTTCTATTTGTTTCCGTGTTTCCTTCTAA
>JAQGBT010002070.1:0-26454 GCA_034698585.1 Disparrhopalites patrizii
TCTCCATTTGTTAACATAGAAATGTCTGTTCTCTATAACAGTTTTTCGCTATAACAGGCAAAATTTGATGCTTTATATGGTGCTGTTATAGCGAGAGTCGACTGTATTTATTAAGCCTTTTTTATTTATTTTTTTAAACGTTTTATTTTGACTGGCAATGTGGCACTCAATTTCTGTAGTAAAGCTGGGCCAATTAAAATTGCCTGTTGTTTCGCGCGAAGTTCAAACTCCACTAAATAACGTTTTTCAGTGAAGAGTTAAGACCAAGACGGAAGACGAAGAGCGAATTTGAAGTTTGCAAAACGTTTGAAGTTTGAATTTTATTCTACGAATTTACCATTTTACGTTCTGTAATGCATTCGAGGTGATACTGTCATTCCACCAAATTTGTACAGTAATTCATTAACCCAATTAGTCTGTTAATGAAGGAAATGGCTGTAAACAAGCATCCATGTCCTGTGACTGGGATCCCATCCAAGAAATTCATTGGTTGATACAAATTTTGTTTAATAATATAAAAAAATATGTATTGTATCGACAACCAAAGTTAATATAATTAACAAATCTAATTTAATTTTTGGACGAAAGATCCTTTTTCTTGTAGATTCTGGAAAGCTGGACCTTTGGCGCTGGAGAAGAGTGTCTGGAATTGCAAGTCCTTACTAAACTAAAATATTCCTGGGAAGCTTTGCAGAAATTTTCCTCCATTTTTGTACTATTGTAAATTGTAACGACAAGGTGAGCATTTTTAAATTATTGTTTTGAAAAACGGGATTTCTTCTTAATTTTAGTGGAAGTACAGAGGAAGGAATTAATAATAGCAGGGAGGAATGAGTCAGAGAAGACTCAATGTAGCCCATACAGTGGAGTCTCTATATAACAACTCTGAAGGGAAGGGCGAAAAATGTTGCAGGGAAATGTTGTGATATAGAACATTAAATATGTATACCTTACATGTACGAAGGGCTAGAAAAATAATGTTGTTATAGAGAGACTCCACTGTAATCAGCATGTTTGCGTTCAAAAAACACAGTGACGGAGCATGTCTGTTGCAGGAAATCTTTGCGGTTTTGTTATAGGAAGTCTAGAAACCACAACATTATTTGTGTAATATAGCTAATCAAAAGGTTTTTTCCAAATTGTAATTATCAATTGTAAGGAAAGTTCAGCCATAAAAAACGAAGGAAAACTCAGTTACAAATCAACTCATGTAAAACCATGAATACGACCTGCTGGTGTTACATACAAGCGTGCATATTTGCCTCGTTTTGCTGTTATCAACGTCAGAAATTTACATTGCATATTCTCTGTTTCGAGGAAATTGGAACCGAGTATTTTTATTTAAATTATGGGTTCTACATGGGCAGAATTCTAAAAATGTTATTTGCCTCCACGGAGAATGAGAGGCGAAAATACATTTTTCCCTCTTCAGTGGCTCTTGCTTATAAAAATATTACTTTTTAAATTAAATTAAAGTTAAAAAAACAAGAAATTTTTAATTAAAGTATATCTCCAATCTGGAGTAGTGTTGGTGGCATTTTAGAAGTGGTTTTCTCCAATTAAACGACAAAATCCTAAATTGAGATCAAATTATGTTCCCCCCAAATAACACAGTATTTCATCCTAGCAGCCATCATCAAAGCCAATTTTTATCCAATCCCAATAGTGTCCTTTCAACTCAGGATGGAAGGGACATCGAAACTTATAGCATAATAAGCAGCCCAGTGTCCAGCAACGATTCCAAGGCCTCACCTGCATCTTCGAGCGGTAGCTTCTTTTGCAGAATTTGTCACGAAGGTAAGCCACATTTTTTGGGGGGGATTAATATACCATACAAAAGCCCAAATATAGTTAATTTTCGGAAAATTGGAATCAAAAATTGTAATTAATTTTGTTCTTCGACAGGTGATTCTCAAGAGGCTTTGGTGGCTCCCTGTAAATGCACGGGCACAGTTGCTCTCATTCATATTTCGTGCCTGGAACACTGGCTCACCTCCTCCAACTCGGACAAATGCGAAATTTGCAAGTACGCCTACAAGATCTTAAAGGAGCCCAGGTCATGTTCAGAGGTCAGTGATAGAATTCAAATGTCTTTCCAACTGATTAAGAAAGATGCGGTTTACAGCTTCTGGCATTCTTTAATCGTGTTAGCTCTTTAATGTACAAATCAGTTGAATTGTACCCTTTTTCAGTACCTGCAGGATCCGGTGAACCAATTTAATGTGCGGAATATGATTGCGGATGTAATTTGCTTCTGCCTACTCACTCCTTTGCTCGTGGTGTCCACCTATTTGTGCTTTTTGGGAGCCAAACAGTATTTCATGAGGGAAAGATGGGAGGCGGTGGGTCTCCTCATTTTGTCGCTCTTTCTCCTCGGGGTGTATTTCACCTGGTGTCATGTGACTACGAGGTAAGCCAACTCTGTAAAATGGAACGTTTAAATGTTAAATTGTTTTTGGTACAATAGAGTTCAAGTTGAATTTTTCCAGTTTCAGTTTCGGTTGCAAGTTTAATCGGTTCAAGTTCGAAAAATGTTGGCTACAGACACTCCCGTATACTTGACAAATCGAGATTTTTGAAGGCGCTCGAAACTGATTAAGTATAGCTACTCGTTTATTTAAATTATCAAGTTCGGATTTCTGATGGCTAACGTAGTCCAAAATCAGTTTTAAATACGAGAATTGTGCAGACAGACCCTTGAACAAAGATCTAGAATCTTTGTTCAGGCAATAAATTATAACTTTTGAAGTATTTTTTCGTTTTTAGTTGGGTTTTAAACTGTATAGATGCAGTTTTTTCGGAAACAATGTCCCTTTTGTGTTTTATCTAGAAAATCTTGATTGCTATAACCTCAATTTAAATCTATTTTACGCGTCAGGATCAATTAGGTGAGCACAATTTCGTTTTAAAAGTACTCCTGCAATTACGAGTACAGTACCATGGAGTCTCCATATAACAAGCCTTTCTGCCTTTCTATAACAAGATTTGTTATTCCCCAGTAGCATTTCTACAAATGAACTTGTTCTATACATATAACAATCATTTAAAAGCAACATTTCTCTGTGCCTAAATGTAACAGTATATTTTTCCCCGCCGTTCACACTTGAATACACGTGTCAGGTCAGAAGTTCTCTGTATAGCAACATTCAGATTTTGAGCGGGCAAAATGGTGAAACTAAACACCACGCTGGACACAAATGATCAAGTTTCAAATAGAATTCTGTAATTTGCATTAGAACAAATGCAAATACGGATTTAAAATAAGATTTTTGTACTTTATTATGATTATGCCCCAAAATTATTTATCTTCTTTACAAATTCATCCTTCCCTTGAATGCTGTTATAGGGAGACTCCCCTTTGCTACCGGTGGCACTTGATTAGACGAACTTGAAACTTGGGTACTTATTTTGTACTTGGTTGTTAATCGACTACTTATTCCGTCGAAATACCGACAAGAAAAAGCAATTTGAGGTTCGAAATGCAAATAATGCACGGGATGAGGTACTCCACGTGGGACACGAAATGCTTTTTCACGTGCTTTCACTATCCACATGCACGTTAATTTATTTTAGTTAAAAAATTATATTTCCTCAGATTTCATGTGAGCATGTGGAAAAGCTGGCAACGGTCCAACCAGCAGATTCGTTTGAGAGAGGTCCATGAAGCTCATTGTCGTCCTTCTGAGTGTCGGTCTTTGCAAGTGTCTGCCATCAACCAAACTTTTCCTGATAGTACAGATCCCCGTGAACATCATCAGAGCCCTGTGATAGGCAACCCTCTACATTTTATAGAACTAAATGATGACAGTTTTGAAGTCTCTGACACTAGTCGTATACTCATTGTCTAATTTTAAGCCGCGCTCAACTTTTACACAAAATGTATATACTTTTTACGGCAAGTTCTTTCATGGCGTTTTGCTGTCAAAATTATTATTTTTCCGGAATTTTAAACGTTTTCACGTAGGTTTGGTCAGAGTTTACTATAGCTGCTGCGGCTTCTGGCGTTGTCTCGTCGCACAAAATCCAATGTCATCGTTTGGTAATATGAGTCAGGTTTTCAAATATTTTTTTTTGTAATCAATAGTCACAGCGCTATTAAAGCCGCTCCTTTTAAAACAAGTGTATAGTTTATAATCAGTTAGTAATTAGTTCTTATATACCATGATTGATATAAATGTAAGGATGCAGTATTAAATACAAAAGTGGTAAAAGTCACCCCCACGTCCTCATTCGTGAATAATTTGGTTTGGTAAAATTTATGGTGATTCCTTCTCTTGATTTGATTTCATAGGTTTGATCTCATAATTGGCTGGGAATTGGGAATGCAAGAACCATGCAATTCTATTTTTGTCGCCAATAAAGGGTAGAAAACTAAACCTGACGAGGTTCTAATAATATATGAGCATGTGTCACTTAAAGGCCGATTCGTGAATCAACTCAAACGCATTTTGGTGATGACTGATTGATGTTCATGATCAAAGCAAAAAAAAAAAAAGACAAAGCCTAGAAGTAAAAATTAAAATCATCCTCATCCTGATGCAGTTTCTTCCTTTCATTTACTTACACGCTGACCCAGTTTGTTGGTGACCCTTGGCATTTTTTCAAATTTTGAAAAAAATTTAGATGCCCAAATCAGGCACACCCGTTTCCCTATACATACGATAAGAAGCATCAGTCGCAGCAGCAATCACACTATAGTAAATATTAAATATAAGTAAATTTAAAACAAATAATATATACATACCATAACATTAATTAATATAATAAGCACAGTGGAGTCACTTTAAAAGCATCCAACGGAAGCCAAAATATTATGGTGTTATAAAAGGAATGCTGTTATAGAGAACAGAGTTATTATGCATTCTGTGTGGAAGGTACTGCGAATTTTCTGACGATATAAGGAGTGCTGGTATGGAGTGACTCCACTGTATAATAAACCGGTGCCGATGCTCATGTCTGACGAGTCTTTGCGTTATAAATAAATCCGTACCTTTTAATTCAAAATCATAAACATGCTTCTAGTGTTTTAACAATAGAATTATAATTTTTTAGTTCAACAATTAACTTATTCTTGTATTAATTGCCCGCAACGAATACAATTTAAATAGGATCAAAACAAGTGTGTGGAAGTCCTTGGCTTTTGGTTCAATAATTAGAGGTCAGCCTTGCAGGGCTCACGGTGGCAATTGGCAACTGCTGGGTAATCACATCGAGAATATGCCGGATCCGGACCGGAATCCTGGACGTAGTAAAGTGGTCCATCCTGGCCCATGGCGCATTGGAATTCACAAGCCAGGGTTTTACCCGTGCAGGTCACGTAATGGGTGCAAAGGGTAGGATGATTGTAATTCCCATCATGCTTCCCAGAACAGTCGTAGTCGTAGGGCACACCGTTGACCCCACATCTATTCTCTTGGATAGCTACATGGAAAAATAAGGTCAACGTAATTAAGCCTTGGTTCACTTAAAAAAGGTACCTATATTCATACCATAATTGATATAGATAAATCAAAATACTGCGAAATAATAGTTAATTTAATTTAATTTAATTAATTGCATATTTAAGCTAAAGGTATTAATTATTTTTTATAATTTTTTTTGACCAGACTTACATTTGGACGAGACCAAGACGGCAAGGGCCAAGAAAAGCACGACTTTGGCGGAATACATGGTTGTCAGGCTGTTTTTTTGGGGTAATCTGTGCCTTTTCGCAAAATCTTTCGATGTTAAATAATTAAATACGACGGTTTTCAGACAAAATGAAATAGTTTTAGTTGCTCACTGAAGCGGACAAACGTTTCTGATTTTTTACCGGCACAAATTCCTCCTTTTTATACTTGGCGGAAGACGCAAAAAAAAAATAGGTGCATATCCCCTCCTGATCTGATCTGAAGTATCCACGTAAATCAAATATCGGGGAATCTGAACAAGCGTCAGAAAGTCCTTCAAATCAACAATTGAAAGGTATACCAGAAAATATTTAAAGGAGTGTTTATGTTATTATTATTATTTATTATTATATGCTATAGTTGCTAGTATACATCGTTGGATTGGATGACTATAATGCTAGGGGATGTAAGCCCATCCTATGGTATGTTTATCGGTGATTCGTCGTCGATTTTATTTTGGACGATAATAATAATAATTAATAATAGTTCTTTATTATTCCTTATCTTTAGGTAAAGTGGATGTCCTGTCCGGTTTTTTTTTTGTGTTCTGGAAGCATTTTTAAGTGTTGTCTACTCGGTGGAACTTGACGAATAGGGAAGTATACATCAATCGTAACTAAATTGCCTTTAGCTTTGCCAAAGGCTGTTTTATGGGTCTATTAAATTACTTTATAATATGTATTTTCCAGAAAATTATGAGAGCCTCACCGCTGTTTTATTTAATGGTTTTTAGGCACTCCTGATAAGGTTATTGAACATGAAATTGCTCTCATTTTTGCGTGATGCAGAATTACTGGGAAAAGTACGGAATTATGGGGCAGTTTGACGCCGAGCGGGTGTAGGTAGCTCGGCAGTTCGATGTTGAAGTATTTTATGAAATATTTTATTTTAGAATTACTATACTAATAATAATAACTAATTTTTGTAAGACAAATTGTACAACTGGTATTACATTTGTATACAGATATGCATCAGACTGGACGGAGAGGCGCAATGTCGACACTTCGGAACTGCAGTTGATATCTTTTTCCATCTGCGCATCAAAATCAATCATCTACTAAATATCAGCATGAAAGGACAAGAGCGTATTTCCTGTCGGTCTGCCCTATAAAAGCCTTGTTTATGCGCAAACGACTTCTAGGTGAGTGCCTAATTAATCGATACTGTCAAATTCAGTACTCGAAAATGATTAATGATCAAATGGCTTTGCAAATTGGTGAAATGTTTTTAAAAGCTTGTGTTTTTCCACAAGTGTATACGTAGCATGTGCATTTTATTTAAGTAACACGAAGAATTTGCGCACTGCGCACATTAATTTTTTATCACTAAATAAATAAATAATAAAAATATTATATTTCTAATACATGCATAAATATATGGTTTCATTCTTTTTTAGCGTCACAAGAAAAAAAACGTCAGCGAATAAACAAATGAGCATGGTATTTAATTTACCACAGTTTTATCGATGGAGGCATCGACTCAACAATATGAGGTCAAGGAATTGTTGAAGTTGATGGAATGTGGAAAAAATGTCATTTCAAATATTTCAAAGCGTGTTTTTTTTTACTATTTATCCATGGAAGAAGAATCTACTGTAATTTGGTGGAGCCGCACTCACGTTTTAAATAATCACAATTTCCTTCTCACAAGTTGTTCTCTTTTGCCTTGCCCTGGAGGCCCTGGACCCACTTTACGGTTCTTCCTTAGATGTTCCGGAAATATTACGTATTAACTGTGAATTTATCTTTACGATATCATTTTGCAGGTCACTCGGCTGTTTCGACAGTTCATGGATCCTCCTGTCCGTGTCAGTAACCCTTTCATTCCATTGTGATGAAAGTGGTTCGGTTGTCATTCTTGTGATTCTCTGTTGTTTTTGCCAGGACTTTCTGCAACTGAATTCACTTGAAAATATATTTATTATTTATTTTGTATGCTTTATTTGTTAGTATGTACATACATTGTTTGCGTAGTGCCGTGCGTACTCATTTTATGACATTCAGATTTTGCTCTTTCGTTTCCTTGAGATTACACTATTTTTATTACACACCTTCGGTCAAAGTGGACCTAATCCGAGACTTCCTGCTTCTGTTTTGTTGTAAAAATTCGGAGGTATGCTGGATCTCGTGCAGATTGATCTCATGCAGGTCAGTTGATGTCCAACATGTACCTACACGTGTATGAACTTCTTGGGATTAATGGATGTGGGGTGAGATTTTTCCTCTGTAAAAATACCTTTGCATGTACAGCGCTAGTAACCTGCAAATCTCTATTGAAAAGAAAATAAGCATATGCTGATCAGATAGGTACTACAGGAATAATCTACCAAGGTCATGTCATATTCAACATAACCAATTACATTCTTGAGTTGAGTATCAATAATTTGAGGATATTTTTATTATGCAAGAAACACGAAAACACGGGTACATACTCTAAAGCATTTGAGCCCCACATAGGTATTCATAAAAAGCAATTTGGTTCTTCCTTACAGATGAGATTAACATAAGGTTAAACGCGACCAACTTCAAACCCAAATTAAACATCTGATAAAGTCCAACTTACTACTTTGCCTATATGTTTTACTATAGTAAACAGTTTTAGAATTTGGTTTCAGGACGTTTAGCAATCCACTCCTGGATGCCGGGGGTGTTGTTCACTGTGTTAATCAATCCCTGTAGTTCAGGTGCATCCTCCACCAGCTGGACGTTGCCGATTCTCCCACCATTCTCCAAGTAATGAGCCACCACGAGGTCAGCCCAGGTCAACCCAGAGCCGACGAGGTACTTCCCACCGTTTTGCTCCAGCATCTTGTTAAACTTGGTCACGTAGCGTTCCTTAGAGGTTTTGATGGCTTCAGCCTTCAGTGTAGCCTTCTTCTCTTCGTCCTTCTCACGATACACGGGGCCCCAAACTAAAAACAAGAAACAATATAATTCTGGTTCGTGTGTTCACCTGTTGGATTGAACGACATTTATGTCTCATGCAGGGGTCAACTCTTGAAAATACAGTCGTTCCCTCTTTTGCATAAACGAAGCAATGATACCAATTTGCTGCTTTTGAACGACAGATTTTGAATAACCATTAGGGACTTGAGTGTTGCAACTCTAATTTAACATACTGATAACACAATTATGTAAACAAAGCGAAGGTAATATAAATCATGAAAAAAGAAACTTACGACTGATAAAATCCTTGACGGTGTCAACAATCTCATCACATTTGGCAGCTTCCCACTCATCCTTGCCCATCAGGTTGTATTTACGGGCCAAGTAACGCGCAATCGTCATCGACTGGGCCAGTGGCTTCCCATTCTCCAACAATAGGGGCACTTGACCGAATGGAGTGACTGTTTTTGAACAATAAAACAACAAATTACATTAGGTCAATAAGTTATGATATGATTTCATCAACTTCCTATCTGAACCCAAAATTAATTTTGCAGCTCTAATAAAACAAAAACATAAGAAATCCTTCAAATTCGAACATGTTCCAGTATAATCGGTAGATCTATACTAACCTTAAGTACATAGGTTCAGAAATGGCCATTTAAAAAAATAATAAACGTTCTGAACTAGAAATTATCAATATTAGGTTACCCCGAGCAGACTGGGATCAGAGAAATCAAACAACATTAGCTTAACAGACATGACCGATCAGAAAAATCCAACCACATTAGTTCAACAGACTTGACCGACCAGGAACATCTAACAACATTAATACAACAGACTTGACCGACCAGAAAAATCAAACAACATTAGCTTAACAGACATGACCGATCAAAAAACTCGAAGAACATTAGTTCAAAAGACTTGACCGATCAGAAAAATCCAACCACATTAGTTCACCAGACTTGACCGACCAGGAACATCTAACAACATTAGTACAACAGACTTTACCGACCAGAAAAATCAAACAACATTAGTTCAACAGACTTGACCGACCAGAAAAATCAAGCAACATTACTTCAACAGACTTGACCGATCAGAAAAATCAACAAACATGACTTCAATTTTACGACCTCCCTCAATTTTCCCATTTTATTTGTATTCAAAATCATTTCAAAGATTTAAAAAAAAAACTAGTTTTTAGTACTTACGAGCTTTTATCGAATCCGGAATCGGAGTGGTCGGATCCGTAACGGGAATCCTTTCATCCTTCCAGCTTACCCCGGCATGGGCCAAAATGTACCTGATGGGTTCAGCCAATCCTCGACTGTCGTAATAATGAAGGGTGTATTCGGTCATAATTCACCGTGTTTTTTTTTACAGAATTCTTTTCAGCAAAAATATTTCCAAAAAATATTAAACCAAAAAAAAAAAAATCACTTCGACAACTTTCACAATGATGATTTGATGAGGGACAGAATGAGAACTGACTACTACCGCTTCTGTTGAAGGTCCTCAGCGAATTGCGAGAAGTTTCGACTCCAGAACGAATATTTTAATGTCCTTGATATGTTGATATTGAAATTACGGGGAAAAAAAGTCTGCCTTTGTCCAATTTTTGAACATTATTGCTTTGTACGTATAAGTTAGTTTTTTGCATGAACTTCACTTTGAATAGGCGACAGTCTTTTTTGTTTGTGTTTTTGTGTCATTTCAAAGCCTGCCAATTTTGTCCCTGAACCCTTTTTTGCTTGTCTTTGTGTGAGTTAGAAACAAATGCGATTATTTCCGTGCAACCTTGAGTTCGGGAAAAACTAAATCATTTGTCCACTTACAAAAATTAATGGTAAAGCATTTATCATTTCTCAATTTTTCGCTTGGGGGTGATCACATTTGATTTTTTATCCAGACTGAGTTAACCCATATACAGTAAAAGCTCGAAAAGTGACCGGAGATTCATATTTTTTTGACCTTATTGTTGAAGAAAAGGCCCGAGGAAATGACATTTTTTGCAAGACTAAAAAAAATTTCCAATTTCCAACCTCAATCTGATAAACATAGCAAGTAAGTAAGAAATAACACTTATTTTTAAGTCGCATTTATCATCTCAGACCTCTAGTCAAAATTCAAAAGTAGGAGCATTTACAGCTATCGCAGTCATAATACCGTGTTTATTACACAAATTTTATAAATCAACAATCGTGAACCAGGAAGTAATTATTGTCAAGAATATTAGTAGCTAAGGCTAATGTTTGGCACACTTACTTATTAAATGTCTATAAACTACGAACACCTAGAAATTAGCTGAAAATGTACCTAAAACTTATATAAAATACTTCTCAGAATGTCCCAATTCACAATAATAACAATGAACATACTTCATTTCTAGCATAATCTGTGCAATCAGCTCAAAACATCACAGTTACACGTATTTTAACTTTGTTTATTGGATTCTGTATTCACAGGAAGGCTTATTACATGAACCGGTTCCTGGGCTCAACATATCAAGTATATATATGTATATACGCTATACGTAAGTAAAACAAATCAAAACAACTGCAAAAACACTCATTTGATAGATACAAAAGGCAAAGTGTATAACAATGGTTAGTCAAATGTATTCCTTTGATTCTGTTCATCATCCCTGACCTTGTCTGACCTCTCCAAGTAACCACGCATTATTCTGGCATCCAAGTCATCTCGGTGTTTCTGGTCAATTTCCAGTTTCTTTTGTGCCTGAAGACCAAATAATCAAATTATTGGAAACTCCAATTTATTGCTAGTAATTTATCTTTACAGGATATTTAGACCATGCACCGCAAATAAATTAAGGGATTTGCTAGTCACCAATTTCTTCAAGTAGCTGATCGTGGAATGACCTGGTTCAATCTTCATAGCTTCATCAAGAATGTGAAGAGCCTCGCTGATCCTGTTCAATTTTTGAAGGGCTTTGGCGTGCCTGCATCAGAAGGAAGACAATGAATTTCAAAATTAGTAAGTTTAGTGATGTTTAAATGATTGCTACAAATTATTTATATGTATTATTATTTTATTATTGCAATATAACTTGCCTCACAAGCAGTTTCGCATTTTTCATGGGTAACTGGATCTCCTGAGCATGCTGCGATACCTCACAGACGGCTTCGAAGTCATCCAGTCGGAGATGACATTCAGCCATGTTGCTGACCAAGAAATATTGGAGTTCCTTCATGAGCGTGATCTCTGAATTGTCCCGAGTCTTGAAATCTTCCAAGAGCGTGTAAGCGATTTTATAGCTATGAAAATCAAAACATTTACATTAATATAATTACGGACCTGTAGACAACAGCTTTCATAAACACGCCCTACCTATTAAATACCCGAATAAGTACAAGGACAGCATTTTTAGGGTATCTGGGAAGAATCTCTTTTATCGTTCAAAATAGAACTTTAACTAAATGTATCCTTTTCTTTTTGGACAAATAATTTTACCTTTGTAAAGATCCATCATAGTCCTCGGCTACAAACTTGACCTTCCCGACCCCTTGAAGCCGCTTTGCTTCCCCTAAGATCTCCTCAAAAGGGAGCTTGTCCCGGGTTTCAGGATCCATCAGGAAAATTGTGGGCTTGTAGGACACTTTGAAATCCAATAGTTCGACGAGGAACAAAACCTTACTGGCTAAATTCAGAATAATGAATACAAAACTTGAATTATTAATTATCACAATCGCCACGCGAATTCTTCGCATATTTCTTATCTATTCCTTACCTTAGCGTCTTTTATTCCATTTTTTTTTATTCGTGTATTTATTTATTTTCATTTTTTTGGTAATATATCGTCGTTTAAGTATCAAAGTTGACCAAGTACTTTTAATCTAAAATGCAAACCTGACTAACGGAGTTTTTGTGCTGGAATTCGTAAGGCCAAAGTTGACCAAGTGCCACCAATGGTATCAAACGGCGCGCCTTATCTTATCTCTACATAAGATAAGGCGCCCCGCCTGAAAGCCATATCAATTAAATTGAGCGATGTTTTTTTTAAGCTTTTTTGAGTCATATGGCGCTTGCATAAGCTCTGAGAAGTTATTTTTAAGGCATTTATTTATTTTAATTTCTTTATGCCTCGGCTTGCAATTTTTACGGTATATTATTAAAAATAAATAGCTCGTCAAATTCGCATGTTATGAACTCGGCGCGGAAAAATCGCCATAACTTTTGGTCAATTACAGTGCGATTTGAATGATTGTATGAGAGACATATTATTTTTAGATGACGGATGAAAAGCTGACCCGGAGGAATTCGTGGGGGGTGTCCATATTGTCCATAGGCATAGTTTGAATTGTTGATGAGAACAACGGCGACTTCACCGAATTCCATGGACCGAATGGCCAATTCCAGACCAAGAAGAACTTCACCCAATTCAGATCTCAACCGGAAAGTATGCATTCTCCCATTCTCTTGTGTAGAGTCAAAGGGTTGGACTTGACCTTCGAAAAATCCCTGGTAATGAATCCAAACTTGGGCATTTTCCGGGGGTGAAATTCCGTTTCCCGTTTTTCTGACCTGTTCAAAACAAAAATAAAATTATTATCAGTTTATTAGATGCAATTATTAGCGTTCAAAAGCGTTTCGTCGAATCGAACAAAATAAGATGCATATCGTCATTTAAGAAACAAAAAAACTGATTATCGTCCATCAGGATTCTATAATATGACTTGGCCAGTTTTGATTCTTAAAGGACGTGATGAGGATATTTATATGATCCACGAATTAAATGATTCAAATTTGTACCTTCTTCTTAACTCCGCCATCGGAAGTGACATTCACTGCATCCTCCAGAAACCCTCCGATATTTTTCAGACACGGCTTGATCTCCTGGAGCAATTGAGGATGGAAGACCAAACTTCGGCGGCCATCGGACACAAATTCACTGACGTCGTGATCCACCCCAAAAAGGGCATCATCCAAATTAATGAAAGCTTCGCTACTCTGCTCAAAATCCTCCGAACCGATGGTGAAACAGCCTCCTCCGTTTTGGACTTGATCCCTAAAAGCAATAAAAAGCGAAGTATATTCTTCAATTAAAATTTTCTCCAAACCCAAATTCTTTTTTTTTTTCGCAAAACGTATTCTCAAAATTGAAGGCAAAATATTTTTTAAAATTCACTCACTTCCAATCAATACCCATATAATCGTCGATGTCGCGACCACCCATTTTTTGTAAAACTTCCAGCAAAAGGTATAGCAAGGTTAAATTATCAGATATGTGCAGCCGGTATAGTTTATTTAAAAAAGTATTACTTCCTAAACAAAATCACTTCACACCACACCAAAACAATTTACCTACTCAACAATTAAAAAAAAATCAAACTGATCATCTGATAAAATCAAACACTACTTGTTCGGTGGAATGCCACAGCTAAAATGAATTTGCTTCATTTGCCCATATTTCAGGTCGGATGGACGCCCCCAGGTCATTATGGAATTTCGCCGACCCCCAAGAAATGCACAATGACTTCTAATGATATTATTGGTTGTTCTGAAAAACTGAAAATAATATGTCCTGGAAATAATACTTCCTTTGGCCCAATCATAATGTTATTCCGGGGCGTTGGGGTCAAACGGGGGGAAATACGTCGTGAAATGCCCCGGAGACGTCTCGCCTAAATCTTACCAATTGAAAAAGCCAAAGCCCGAGGCTTTGAATTGCGCTAAGAATATCCATTTAGTGTAAGAATAACCATTTAGCTCCAATTAAATGATTTTTGATGGGATATTTTACATGCATTCACCATAGGCATTGGCGTGATTCGCTATAGAAATAAAATGACAGAAAAATGAATAACTTTTGTAGAATTCACATTGTCCATCTTTTTTAAAATTATTAATTGAAAACTGGAATTATTTCTGGAAATGTTTTCAGAATGCAGCTCTACGTATTCCCCTCAGGTTGTTCTAATACGTCACGGAATGATGCAAAACCCTAATATGCAAACAATGTGGTTCAATAAAACCAGAGTTTTCACTGGTCACCATAATTTTTTAGGCTTGATTGCTAAACAAGTTAAGACTAACACGATTTAATAGTAGGAATATACGGGGCCGCAAATAACCTTCAATGAATTTACATGAAAGTAATTAATTAACAAATTTTTTACACTTTTACGTGGAAATTAATTTCCCTTCAAAGTTTCTTCCGATCGTTCCAAGAGAATCCAGAAGATACCATGGATGGGTTTAAACGGGAGTGTCCGGTCTCTTCTCCATCCATTCCTTGATGCCTGGAGTGGCTAAGATCTTCTGGACGAAATCCTGAAGGAGGGGATAATCCTCCAAGATATTCATGTTTGACACCCGGGTCACGTGATCCAAGAAATGGGCCAAGTATATATCCGCCCAGGTCAAGCCCTCACCCACAAGGTGCTCCCCGCCATTGGCCTTCAAAACGGATTGGAATTTCGGGAGGAAGCGTTGCTTGGACGCCGCCAGGGCCTTGTCGTACATCTCTTGCTTCCTCTCCACATCCTTCTCTATGTAGGATGGAAGCCATTCTGGAAAACCCGGAAATATTTAAAAAAAAAATTAATTATTTTTAAAAAATCATGTATCAGCATCAGATTCATGTCAACAGCCATTTGTTCAGCTTATTTAACCACCGGAACCAAAAAAAACTCGTCGAGTGTTTGTCTTCAAAATTTAATGCATTGCATGTATTTCATGCAGAATAAAAGCATTTTTAGCATTAAAGGACTCACGCTGGAAAAAGTCCCTGGATCCATCCACAAGTTCATCACACTTGGCAGCTTCAAAATCATCCTTTCCCACCAATTTGTACCTACGAGCCAAATACCGGGTAATTGCCAGAGATTGGGTGAGATTCTTTCCGTCGAATTCTAGGATTGGAACTTGGCCGAATAAGGCTCCTGGAAAGACAAGACCCCATCAAGAATATTAACTTTCAAAGTTTAGCCCGAATTCTTACCAAATACGAAGGTCAAGCAATCAGCAGTTTAAAAATATAGAACCATTGAAAAATAAATATCTGTAGAAAACTGAAAATAAATATCTCTAAAAAACTAAAAATAAATATCTCTAAAAATCTAAAAATATAAATATCTCTAAAAAACTAAAAATAAATATAAATATCTAAAAACTTGAGAAAAATACATACGTTCTTTCCATTCCGTCGGAAGAGGTGTAATCGGGGTGAAGCTAGTAATTGGCGTCCTTCTGTCCTCGAAATCCGCCTGACCATATGACAAGATCATCCGGATTGGCTCTGCCAAACCCCGACCATTATAGTAGTAAAGGTCGTAATGGGTGTTGTCCTTTTCAGTTGCCATCTTTTTCTGGGGTTAAAGGTTTTATTCCCCAAAAAAAATAAAAATAATAAAGGCGTCTGCTATCTCATTTTACAATTCACAAACACAATTTCTGCAATTTTTTTCAGCTTGCAGTTTTTTTTCACAACGAATTGCAATTTTGTTTTCCTGCAAAAACCTTGCAGTATAATGTTGGTGAGGATTCTTACGGGTTCCAAATGCTATATTTATATATATATATATTATAATGATTAAATAATGTATCCGTCTGAAATGAATAGTATCAGCTTACCCCTTTCTAAAGTTTCCGTTCAAAGCCAAAGGATAAATCGGGTAAAAATGAGCTTGGAACGAATGCCAAATTGTATATGGGGGACAAAAGAATAAGAAGACACTGTCGCTGTCAGTGTCAACGTCAACTGTGCCAGCCACCAACTGCCAGAGGAGCCAAAAAGAACTCTTCCAGGGAGGCATATATCGTTTATGTATATTATTTAATTATTTACATAGCTAATGTTTTTGTTATCAGTTTCAAGTCATCATAGCTTGGAGGATTTTCGTGACCGACACGGACTACGAAGAATATTCTCAGGGACAAGTCAAAGCAAAAAAGGAACTTGTTTTTCTGTAGCGATGTAAAAATTGCATATATAGTTATCGGTTATAGCTATATGTATTAGGTATATAGGTACAGCAATTGAATTACTTACATAAAATGCCAGGACTATATGTAATGTATATTGATATTAAGTATGAGTATGACCTTTATCAACTTGCAGTGAAATGATCATCTTTCCATGATTTACATTAGCTGATTTGCCATTGCCCAAACCAAGGCCGCACGGTCCTATTTTGTCCAGCACAAGGCAGCTTTCTGGACACATTTCAGTTTATCTTGTTACGTTGGCGGAGAATGAATCATTCCAGAACACTCCATGTTTGCTGGCTAATTCATTCCTTTTTTCATTCATCCGTGAAATCAGCTTTATTGATGAGATGCTTTTATATCGTATAATTTCGTATAATTGCATGCCCTGTAATTATCGTCACTGGCCACGGGTCACTTTGAAGTTTCAAATAATTTTTTTTCTATCTCCACTTTCATTCTCCACGATGGACAAAAATGTATTTTTTTTTTGGGATTCAAAAAATGGGATTCAAGTTTAGTTTGATATCTATGTATTATCATGGATTGGATAGCAACATAGCAAGAAGTGCATACAACCCGAATCTGTGACTGGAGAAGAAATAAATGTGTGCATAATCATTTGCTAACGTTTTTTGTTTTCAAGTCTAACCTTTATTTCAATGAAAATTCATTGTTTTACTATTACTCCTTTTTTTAAAGTGAAAAGCCTTTCTTACGTACCTAATAATAATAATTTATCATTTTTTCTGCCGCTTTGAAACTTTTCCAGCTATCTCAGCAGTAGTTTCGTGAATTAAAATATACATACATACACGATTGCAAATTGCAAATCACAATACACCAAATGCACTTTTAGGTATAGGTATACTATACACTATGAACTTAATCAATTTTTCAAAGTATAGGTATGTACAATTGACCCCGTGAAGATAATCAGTTCTAAATTTCTAAATAAATAGATGTCAGGATATCCAATTTGCAAGTATGTAATAGGTATAATTGTATATAATTAAAATTATTCTTATTCCATTTATGCGAAGCAAGCATAGCTAATGACGTGGATGAGTTTTTTTTTATTTACGGAATTTGCATGGGAAACAATTGCGAAAATTGTAAATAACTCTGGAAGTCCATGTCGTTAAGGGGCAAGCTGCAAATTTTATTGTTTATTTATGTTTATTCTAGCTAGTTTTGTTGTTTAGTTTTTAGTTGTTTGTTTATAATATATACATACATATATCATATTATAATATGTATAATATTATTTACAAAGGCTACAAACCTATTTGTCTCCCTTTCATCATTAAAAACATATTAAAACCCCCTCAATTTCACAAGTCATTTACCCTTCATTTCCTTCCCATTACACAATGTGCAATAATTATTTGTATCCTCTGGATTTACCTTATGGTAATTTGTATTTTCGAAGAAAACTATAGTTTTGTGTTTTACTATCAATAATCTGTATATATGTATATGTAAGTATTAAGTACTTACTACAGATGCATTTTATGTCAATTAAATTACTCAGCTACTATGTAAATATTATATTATACATATTGTACTATGAACTCCATTAAATAAATGGGTTGATAGAGGATTATTTACATATTTTAATGTCACAAGTCACAATCGTTATAATTCGGCTTTGGGTCTTCGTCTTTCACATATAATTAATAATATGAAATACAAATATTTTACGATTTTACTCAAAATATTTATAAATTTTATTTTATTTTTTTAATAAATTTTTATTTTATTTTTTTTTATAAATTTTTTTGTACTATATTTAAATACAAAATAGTTTACTGCTTTGTTCATCACATGTTTAGGGAAGTGCCACAAATGATGTCATGCGGAATCTGGAGATTTTGGGACCCACCCACCCGTTTTGATGACGAAATTAACATTGCGGTAAATGGGGAGAATTTTGGGACCCACTGACCCTTTTTGTGACATCACTTATGGCACTTCCCTAATGCGTGGCAGCAAATCGATTTTATCATCTCGTCAAGTTCTCATTTTAGCCGAAACAAAGGAGTCCCATTCGGTTTTTGGTTTCAAACAAGCCATATATATGATTTTTCAAGCATTTTTGAAGACTATTTTTGAAAAATAAAAATTGCAGGGATATACCTTATATTCCTTTGATTAGTGAGGTCAAAAGGTGAAATCTTTTGGGAATTATTGTATATCATATTTTTATTTTTTGAGCGGCTTTCGAATTATCTGTACCGATTTGAATTTGTTCAATGATATAAAAAGTATGTGTTGTATCTGAACCAAAGTTAAAATTATTTAAAAAAATATTTTTCAAAGTTTAGACGATACCCCACAGTGTCCTTTCAGTGCTCCTTTGCGAAGGCAACTTGGTGAATGTTACACATAGGTATTTGAAAATCTTTTACGAGTAAAGCACAATTGTTTAAATAAAACTCATGAATAAACCCTGTTTGTTAATGAACTGTACTTAATTACATGTAGTATTACATTGAACTGTACTTAATTACAATAGTAGTAATTTTTCCCGATAAAACGCTTTGGTTAATGGCTGATTTAAATGTTAAATATGACAAAAATGTGCCGTATCACCACAGAATTAATATTTGAAGACTTTGCAATTTATTTACAATTATTATATATATATGCAATAATTCCATTTTACAGTAAATGTACATTTGAGAGCAGGATACAAAAGAAGGGATCTTGAGAGTAAAAAAAATGAGTACGGGCAAGGAATGAGTTAAATACGACGAGCATTTGGTATACGAATAAATATGATGTGGTTAACAATGGATTAGGTTCATATTCGCCACCATCGATCGGACGACCTTCCCCGTCTTGCCCCGAGGGAGTGTGGGCACAATGAAGACTCCACCGCGAATCTTCTTGAATGAGGCCACTTGAGCTGTTAGAAAAACAAATGAAGGCATTTAGTGATTTTGCTACAAATTTGCAATTCAGTTTAAATGAAGACTCCAAGAGAATTTGATATTGAAAACAAGGGAAAAAACTCACAATCAACAAACTCCTGGAGTTCCTCCGGAGTGGCTTTGGCTTCATCCCGAAGAACGGTAACGGCTCTGGGAATGTGATCTCCGCCTTCTGGATCTTCAATTCCGAAGCAAGTGGCTTCCGCTACGGCCGGATGTCTCAAGAAAATCTCTTCCAGTTCCGCAGGTGAAATCTGGAGCAAGCAAAACAATATTCATTATAGCCAAAATTCATTTTCGTTAGGACATCGCATTTGTCTGGGCTAAATTTAGCCCGCACGAAATTCAATTTGTTTTCTGTTAGCAAATTTGTACAAAATATACTTACATGATTGTTAAAGTACTTGAAGACCTCCTTGATCCTGTCCACAACGTAAACAAATCCCTGATCATCATAATATCCCAAATCCCCCGTCTTGAGCCAGCCATTGACGAAAGTGGTGGCGTTTTCCGCCGGATTATTCCAATATCCCGCCGACATGATGGGACTCTTCACACAAATTTCTCCCCGTTGATTCGCTCCCAAGCTCTTCCCCGATTCAGTGTCCACGATCTTCAAGGCCGTATTGGGATACAATCTCCCCACGGAGAGGACGGGGACGCCCTCGATCATCTGGTAGCCCTCTTTCTTCCCCGAGAGGTCAATGGTCGTCGTCAAAGCCCCGCATTCCGTCATGCCATAGCCATTCGTCACGTATTTCATGTTGGGCAAGGACATCATCAGGTCGTAGTACTTCTGGGTCAGAGGAACTCCGCCACTGCAGATGACCTCTATCGAAGAGAAATCGTAATTCTTCGCCTCCGGATCGATCACCATCGATGCCACGTATGTTGGGAATCCAAAGACGAAATTTGGCTGCAATATACAATTAAAATGTCCTCTAATTAGTCAAAACGTTTTAATATTTAAAAGCGCCATCTTTGAAAATATTTGGCGCTCGGATTTTAAATTTTTCCGCGAAAAATTCGTAGAAGATAAATATTTACCCGGTACGTCTGGACAGCCTTGAAAATCTCGGTCTTGACCACTTGGTGCATCATGATACTCCAATTCCCACTGGAGATATTCCTGAGGGGGAAAAGACATCCCAGGACATGGGTGCATTTCAAAAGTAAAAGGGCGGGCAAATCCGTCTTGGAGACGTTGGTCGTTCCGGCGCAGAAGCCCAGCACACCCAGATTGGTGTACACAGCGCCCTTGCTCTTCCCCGTGGTCCCACTCGTACAGAGAATCAGAAGTGGGTCATCCAACTTGGCGTCGATGTCCAGGGGGCAATCTGGAGAGGAGATAAGATTTATCAATTATATAAACTCTCAATTATATCACTATAAATACAAGTGGACAATCGTCTCTCTCCCAGACATTTTTGCTATCTTTTGACCTTGCAGAATGTGTTCGAGAGCCAAAAATAGTTTGGATTAATGGGCATAGAAAATTTTGGATAATTATCTGTATTATCAGGAAAGGAGAGATATATGAGGAGATAAGTACCTTCGCCATCGTCTTGGTACAAAGTGTCCAGATTGGTACATCCGGAGATGTCCTCGCCGAAGACGATGATGTCCACGGGCCAATTCACGGCGCTCACGACACGCTTTACCGTTGGCACCAAAGCCGCGTCGCAGAAGATGAACTTGGCATTGGCCGATTCGATTCGCATGAGGAGAGTGTCTGCCAGAAGATTTCAGGGATTAGATTTTTAATTGTTGACGGAAAAAATTAAATCAATTTACGTATCTTTCTATACTGGAAATTTAATTCTTTTGAGGAATACATTTGTATCCTTTTGTATAAAAAAAATTGTGTCTTTCTGTATAGAAAACAAAATTTGTGTATTTTTGTATAGAAAAAAAATTTGTATCTTTGCGTATAAAAAAAATGGTATCTTTTCGTATATAGAAAACAATTCGTATAGAAAGTATTCCTCATGGCAAAGATGCTTAGTAGGAATTTTCTCAAGGTAAAAATTTTCAATAGGAAAAACGTCTTGCTGCAAAATTTTATGAAAGGGTAAAATTTCTCATGGCGAAAATATGAAGAGAAAGCAAGCCTCCAGGCACGTTCGAAGGAAGAAAATGAAAGGAAAACAAAGCCTGTGTTTATCTTATAGGAATCGATTTCATTTTGTCTATCTCCATGCAAAATGTTATATAAGGAAATTATTATACCTTCAGTGTCTTCGGGATAGGAAGAATGCATGATTCCGCCCACACGCCAAACTCCCAAGATGGTCGTGTAGATCTTGGACACGTTCGTGGTTAAATACATGGCCACATCTCCCTTTTTCATCCCCATCTTCACCATGGCACTGGCCAAGCTCCCAGACATGGGCTCCACATCCCCGAAATTAAGTGTCTCTCCCGTGATAGAATTGGTCTAGGAAAAAAATGAGTAAAATTAATTAAAATTAATTAAAATGAACATTTTATTATCCTTTTTGTCCCAGGGCTTCCCCAGGAATCTCTAGCTACTGGCATTGCCATGGGAAAATATGGGGGATTCCCCCAAAAATTTTCCCACGCTTTCTAAATGGACAAAAATTTGCTTACCAGCCAGCTAGTTTTGCCCAAGGCAGCATGCTTCTCCGCCATCATGAGGATGATGTCGCAGGCACTGTTCGTGGGTAATTTGGGCATCTCAATGAAGGGATAACTGGATTTCAGGATAATCTCCTCCTCCTCCTGGATTTGAGTGTTCTTGGCTTGGAATTCCATTTTTTTTTTGAGTGGTTGTTTTGAAATTTATTTATTGGAAAGTAGAGATAGTTAAGAAATATCAAAAAAAATATTTGAATGGGAATTTCTTGAATAGATTTGCGAGGTAAGCAAATTAGTTAATGAGAAAATATTTAATGAGAAAATAATTAGTTAAATGGGAAAATAATTAATTCTTCTCGGCTCTCTTGCTCTGCTAGTAGTTCTAGTGATATTCAGAGTTGATCTGATGTCCAATTCACCGGCCTGAGCCTTTTATACCAAAAGGTGGCAAGGCCAGACGGAGGAACTGAATCCGGAGGAGAAAAAAAAAGACATTGACATTGTGGGAGCATGTTAGTTTGGCATTCCTGATAATCCTGATAAGTAATTATGTATCAATAATTGATTGCTATTGACAGATCCGTGTGGATGGACATTCTCCCACCACAAATTTACTCGCCCCTTACAAAATCCTCTGGTCCCCCTACAATTCTGACGGAGTTGGAACAAAAATGGCCGGTGAGGTAATCACAATATTTTGATTTTTTTTTTCTTCTTTGAAAAAATACTCTTTTGACTTCCAGTTATTACAGGTTTTAGTAATGGGGAAGCGGATTCTTGCAATTAGGTAAAAAATAAAGGGGGATTAGGGGGTTGATTAGAGTTCATGGATTTTCGCCGATGAAACCAGGATGAGCCTCCATGAGTAAATGAAACTCTCCGAGGTAATAGCGTCGGCAATGACGCAAATGCAAGATTTTCGAGTGATCCCTGACTACACGGGGGCATCGTGTCCCTTTGTTTGGGAGAGGGAAGATATTGGGAGAGAAATTGTCCCAATTATATCACGTCCTGGTTCCAATGTCTTCACAATACATTTGTATTGATACCAAATATTATAATAAGCATTTCTATGGACATATGCTTGGTGTTTTTCGAGAGGTTTTTTCCAAGTACTTGATCATCACTATAGTATTATGGGGCAGACAATACAACATGTATTAGTTGAGGGTTTTATTGGGTACAGAGTAAAGTGCTAAAGGGGAATCGATTGCTTCATCGAGAGGGGGAACGTATCATCAGGGGATTAGATTGATAGCTGCTGTAATTTGATTTTTTTGATTTTTACAAGTACACTTGTGAGCGGGCTGATTACGGGGGAATGGCTCGAAATGGAATAAGTTCACATATAGACGTGAACGGATAATTTAGAAGGCGTTATTTAGGACAATTCGAATATGGTGTATACTTTCCACTCAGCTTTTGTGAATACATACATGGAACAATTAATATGAAAACTAAATGCTGCACCGATTAGGGTGCTAAAACAAACGTCAAAGTTTGCTGATTATTACGCGCAAGTTTTGTTATTCTACATCGTTGAATTCTACAATTGAGGAAAACATGATTGGAATAACGTATACGAAATTTATGGCATAATTTGCAAAACAAATGTCACGCAATTGGGCAACATATAAAGCCTGTAAGTCATTAAAGTTTGTTAAATGTATTAAATAAAATATTGGCACAACATTTCGTAAAATGACTGATATAAAATTTTGCCGTTATTGTATATATTAAAGTTTGATACATTTTATCTGCTTTATATTAACTTTTGGTACAAGATTTTGCCAAATGACTAATATAAAAAGTAACTTTGAATATTTTGAATTTTGATACGCACGTGTTTGTCTGTATAATATTAAATTTCGGTACACAATTTTGCCTGTTTTACATTAAATGTTGTTGCAAAATTTTGCAAAATGACTGAAATACAACTTTTCAAAATCATATAAAGTTTTAGAAGCACAATTTATACAAATGATTGGTATAGCAATTTTCTTATTATATTAAATTTTGTAATCAAAAATAGACTAATATAACGGTTTGCAAAGTTTCGTATAACTTTTTTGCGGAACTCACATTGCGTGAATTTTGTACATTGTATGGTATAGCGTAATAATTTAACGCAATTTAGGTATAAAATTGTAATTTACTTTTCCTACTGTTCACTGCAAAATTTTCCATTTCACACCGTTCAAAAGTGCAAGCACTAAAATTTGGTGAAAAACAATTGCGCAAAATTAAAAATTGCGCAAAAATGATACACCACTGTTGCCGAAGAAAAGTGCTGAATTTATAATTCCAACAATAATTATATGAAATTGCAAATTGCAATACAAGATGAAGGTGAAAAATTTGTCATCATCGTAATATTTGGGCCCAGTGAATATGGCGACTACCATGGAACAAATTTTGATGGTAAATTGTGTGCACCATTATCCCATTAAATGAATATACTCTATTCAACGTTTTTCCAAATGGACCTATTCATTTTTGCATCTGCAAGACTGCCAGAAATGTCATCGTTTTGTCACGGTCCGAGTCTCCCAGCCGTCATGTGGAGCCTCGCTGGTCACTATGTTTACATGTTATTTACCGTGAATGTCGGCATGAATTCCGGTTCTGCTCTTCGTGCTAAATGTCTCTTTCATGTATGTATATGTTTAATTCAGATAAAAGCACAACATTGTCTTTATTGCAAGGTCAAATTCTTTCCGAGTGTGGGGTGACATGACATTGTTTTGGGCTGGCATTTATGACTTGGACATCATGTCATTTGCATCATTACATGTATAATAAATGGGAGAACAAATTTCTCCACAACACAACTTCCGTTCATCCTCAATTGCCCTTGGAAGGGAGCACAAATTTGTAGGGAAAAAAGTCGAACAACGTCCTTATTCCTTGTCAATGTGCATCCGCGTTTATTCCCCGTGCAGTACCTACGCATTTACGCAGGACAATCACGTTCTCAGTGGAAAGCTTTTTCGAAATCGATTCCATCCATTTATTATTTACTAGAATTCTGTCATGCTGCATTTTTGCTGGTGTCAGCATTGGCAGGCACAAGGGACGGGGGTAAATATACAATATTTACAAACACCATTTAGTAGCATTGTGTAAGTTGAAGCAATTGGACGCTCATTTTATTTCAGTTACCGTCCACTTTATCTATTACGGTCTCCCTTAGAACGGTTTTCGTTCCTTAGCGGTGGGAGAAAATGCTCCCCTCAAAAACGTTATTCAATTGTTAGCATAGTTTCTGTTCTCTTTAACGGATTTTCGTTAGAGCGGGGAAAATCTGCTGATTTGAGGGGAACCGTTATAGAGAGAGTTGATTGTATATCGGGTTTTTTCTTTTTAAATTTAGCAATACTCTTATCCAACGTTTTTTACTCTTTAAGGACAAATACTGCGTTTTACTTTTGTCATTAAAATTTTTAGTTTTAGTTTTAGTTTCGCAAAGTTGATTATTACTCTGTTTTTGATATTTTCTAATACAGTCGTTTACGTTAAAAAATAATTCATATAATGAGTAAATTTTCGTGTTTGCACACGAACTTGTTTTTCTTGATTGAAAACTCGCAATTTTTTATTGAAATATTTTTTATTGAAATATTTTTTATTGAAATATTTTTTTATTGCTTTTACGTAGAAATAGTCTTCTATATAGGAACTTCTTTTATTATTTTTTTTATAAATTCAAAATTTGTCGGTTTCTTGTAAAGCTGTACTAAGTTCTTAACAAATTAAGCGGCCTTTACTAAAAATTTGATTTTCTTACTGCATATGTGACTTCTTTTCCTCGACAAATTTATTTGCCTTATGGCAAATGTAAAAATATTGTTGGAAGCCGTTGATTTAAAAAAAAACTTTCCCTTTGATGTACAACTTTATTTACCTTTGACAAACATGGAAATTTAATGTCCAGCCTTACCTTTTATTTTTGAAAAGCTTCTTAAATGACTGTTTGGTGTCAAACTTTCGTTTTATCTTAAAAACATCCTTTGTTCTAACAACATCGAAACACAATTATTTCCGAACTGAAATATTCCTTGCTTCCCATGAAAATATAATTCTTTGTTACAAATTTACCACGATTTACTACGATTTATTTTTCGGTAGAATTTTGCTTTTTCCGATTGACGCCCAATTAGTATTAATTACCTAATAATACACATTTATTCCCACAAATGCTTTTCAGCCAAAATTCATGTTTATATACGACGTTATAACTTACTCTTAAAATTTATTTTCCTATTGCGAGTATAATATAAGTCTTTCCTGGCAAATCATTTACATTTTTACGCATTTACACCATTTAGTAAATCACCGTTGCAGATACTTATAAATGTAATCCAAACTTACACATTGTAGATACATTATTTTGCCCCTTTCCAAAAATTTTTATTTATT
>JAQGBT010002071.1:0-26454 GCA_034698585.1 Disparrhopalites patrizii
GAGTTTCTCTATGACTTTCTCTTTTTTATTTAGTGTTATTGTGAATCCGCCTTTCTGAGTTTCTCTCTGACTTTCTCTTTTTTATTTAGTGTTATTGTGAATCCGCCTTTCTGAGTTTCTCTATGACTTTCTCTTTTTTATTTAGTGTTATTGTGAATCCGCCTTTCTGAGTTTCTCTCTGACTTTCTCCTTTTTCTTTAATGTTATTGTCTGTCTCGCTGAGTTCACTTTCCTCCGGATTTCCTGTCCTCCCGCCGCTCCTATTTTCTCTCTGAAACTTCTCTAATATCTCTATTTATCCTAGTTTCTCACCTGGACGTTGTTTTCAGTAACTTTCTTCTCTCCATTTTGATCGACGAACGCTCACTTTCACCTTTTTTCTGTATTCGACTATCATATTTTCCCGTCTAACTTTCACTTTGATTTTGTTCTCATTATGAATATTGCTTTGCTAATTATTATTTTTCATCTCTCTCTCAAGAAATCTTTCTCTCCGCATACTATCCCTACCTTCCATTGTCGTTTGTTTCTATTGATTAGCTACCATCTGGCTCATTCGCCATTATTTATACAAGTCATTTAAATAAGTCATTTATGTAATTCTGTTTTTACCTTCTCCTACTTGACTGATTTTGCTCTCTTCCTTAAAATCCAGAGCATTTCTGTCCTGAATAAAGTCAACCCTATTTCTTAAGTACTTTTTCTTACACCCAATTTCCTACTTGAGTCCCTTTGATTCCTATCGTTACAGAACTCCACTCCAAGCCTGGGATGTTATATATATGTATATAAATATAAATATGTAGTCTCTGATGCCCATTTGAATGGCCCAAGAAAAATGCGTCAAAATAATTTCTAACTGGATATACGATGAAAAGACATCTTGAAGAAGCAATATGATATTAATGATTAGAAAGGAACGGCTCTTCACGTATTTCTCCAGCAGATGCAAATTTTTTCTGGAAAGGCAAAGTATAGGGACAGAGCAGGATTCTGAAGTATAGCTTTGCTTTCGAGGAAGTAAGGGAATTTTGTGGGTGATGTGGGAGGACTATAGACATTGCTTGTTAGCAGGGGAAGTTAGGGGGAAAATGTTCTATTTTAATAACCTTTTCTTTAGTATAATCATCCTCTCTCTCGCTCGTTCTTTCCTTTTTTTTTATCGAGAGATTCCTTCCCATTCGAAGGGGAAGAGTGCCTTGCTTTGCCTTGGCCCACTGTGAGAGCCTTGTTAGGACGTCTCCTCTTTTGGAGGCTGGAGGACGTCCACACAATGCGCACCGTCGCTTGGTGCTGACAGGGGGAAAAAGCCCTTTCACAATCTTAATTTAACGACTGGGAGTTCCAGGGAGAGAAAGGAGAGGGAAAGAGGGAAGGAGAAGGAAGAGAAAGGGCTTTGTGTGGAGTATCACAAGAGAAAGAGAGAGAAAGGGAGAGAGAGAGAGACTGAAATGACTTTCATCGGATGAGAATTCCCTCCCTAGATTCTATTTTAGATTGCGGATCCATTTAAAACTCGGTTTAATTCAACAACTCTTGTCCTGGCAAAGCACCCAAATATCCATACAGATTACATCATTTCCATTCTCAACCCTTCCCTAAAACTCGGGGTTGTACCTAAAAATTCTTTTTTTTTCGCCATCTCCCCCTCTTTTTTATGCTTTTTCTCCTACTTTCATCATCTGCTTTCCCCGTGTTGTTAGCCGGGCATCTTGGATTTTAAGGGGGGAAATTGTATCTACAGAAACTCCATCAATTTCAATATTGAGTCCCGCCACTTCCGCTTAAAGACGCCAGACACTTGTGCTTTTTTCTATGGGATTTCCAAGTTTTTTTTTTGATGAATACAATTTTCGGGGGACAAATGTTTTTTTGGGGGTTCTAATAAGCTCCTAATTGGAATTTCTTCAGTTTGTACCGATATTCGTCTCTATTTTCTGGGAAGGTAGAAAATACGGCGGAATATTTGTTGTTTCCGTCATTTACTTTCCTTTTAATTCTTTGCTTGCGCCGAATTTTTAATTATTTATTTTGCCATGTTTGTGTAATTAATAATGATGATTTTCAATTACACAGTACATTCTTTACTATGTGTAATATTGTACTACAAACATGTACCGAAGATATTGAGCAATCAGGATATATTTACATATGATTAGTTTGGTTGTTACAATTTGTCTTTTCGAATTTTCTGACCATTTTAAGCCTATCTTTTACACTAATTTTGGAGAGTAATTTCGTTCAATTATGCGCTTTACCTGAGGAAACGCTAATTTTTAAGTAATATATTTAATTTGGTTGTAATTAATTGTATTGGAATTTAAATTTATAATTAATAATATTGGCATTTAAAATAATTAATAATATTGGCATTTAAAATAATTATATAATTGTATTGGCTATTTCAATTTGTAATTAACTGTATTGGTTATTTCAATTTGTAATTAACTGTATTGGTTATTTCAATTTGTAATTAATTGTATTGGTTATTTCAATTCGTAATTAATAATATTGGCATTTGAATTTATAATTAATTGTATTGGTCATTTCAATTATAATTAAGTGTATTGGTTATTTCAATTTATAATGGTTGTCTTTCTTTTTTATTGGAAAGAAAGTCTATGTGGGAAGCCGGGAGTTTTGACCTCGTTTTAACCCTGACGAGACCGTCCTTTGACCTTATTGGAAGGACTTACTGCAATTTTGCTCATCCCGGGCATCAGGACAGTCGGGAGCTTCATCGCAGACCCAATTCTGGGGAATGCAGAGGCGGGGAGAGCAAGCAAAATCTGTGTCAATGCATCCTTGGCGGGGATTAGCTTCAAAGTTTAAGATTCATTTTTACCATCAAATTGCAGGAAAATCTCCCATCGTTCTCATTGTCAGATTATCACTTTGAAAAGTCGCGCGAAATATTTAAAATCGCCCTAATTTTTTTGGCAAATGTCGTACTTATACAAGTTTTAATTGAATAGTAGGAGCATTTATTGTACGCTGAGTGGCGCGTAATTTCACGAGATCGAGGCAGAGAAAATTGCTGGGGAAGTCCTACAATGCTGAGAAGATAGGAATTCTATTCCAGCCATGAATTATGCCCGGGTAGTGTGCTAAACTGCCTGGAAGATTGATTTTAGAGGACTGCTTTTGAGGGGTATTAATTGCCTTATTAATTCGAGAGGTGAGAGCGCCCGTAATTAGAAGAACTACCCGGGCTAATGACAGGTAAAAACAAATGTGTAGTCAAAATGCAATTATCAGCGGGCACACACTGAAATGGTAATGGCTGTGGAAATGAGCTAGGGGCTTCCCTGCCAGGCAAAAGGCATGGTGGTTGGAGGCTGGATTTTACCCGGGGATCATCCCAAATATTCCTCGCTCTAATATCCGCTGCAAAAGTCATATAAACCCTCGTATAGGCCTGCCAATTACAGGGATTTCTCTTGTTTCAACTACCCGCAACAGCTCCAGGAAGGAAGACGGCACCCAATTTCTCCCTTGTCGGGAGCGAGTAAAAAGTCTATGGATTTAGGCGTCGACAAAGGGTGTGCATGTGAAGGTGGAATCAAAGCGGGTTAAGTCCACCTATTTCGAAATTATTCCTCGATTTTATCTCCAACGAAACATTACGGATATTTCCCTATAAAAGGACCTTTCATGTAACAGACTTCCCTATAACGATCTTTTAATACTAACAACCTTCATTATAGCGGCCTTCCTATAACCGTATCATCTGCCATAGTGGCCTATCCATTTCCTGCAATAGTTATAACGGCCATAAAGAAATGTATCATGCCTTCATACGGCAGTTGCCTTTGTGTAGATGCCCTGCGAAATAATTTGAAAGCTTTCTCCTATCACTTTCTTAATTAAATTCCAAATTTTTTAAAAAAATTTCCTATTTAAATATTTCCTAATTTTTTTAAAAAATTTTCCTATTTAAATATTTCCTAATTTTTTTAAATTTTTTTTTCATTTAAATATTTCCTAATTTTTTCCTAATCAATTATTTCCTAATTTTCCCCCTATTTAAATATTTCCTAATTTCTTCCTAATCAATTATTTCCTAATTTTTCCCCTATTTAAATATTTCCTAATTTCTTCCTAATCAATTATTTCCTAATTATTTCTCCTATTATATTTATTATTATTTTTTCACGTAGCAAATTGTTTTACAGTCGACTCTTTCTATAGCGGTTCCCTGGAAATCAGCAAATGTTTCCCGTTATAACGAAAAACAGTTATAGAGAATACAAATTTCTGTCAACAGTTTAAGAAAGTTTTTGAAGGGAGCATTTTCTGCCAACGTTATCTAGAGAAAACCGTTATAACGGAGCCCGTTATAGAGAGATTCGATTCTATGTTGTTGTCTACTGCTATGTATTTGTATTCTCTATACAGTCGACTCTCCCTGTAACAGCATCCTATTATAAGTAGCAAATATTGCCCGTTTTAGAGAACTTGAATTGCCATGTTAACAATTGGAAAAAGTTTTCGAAGGGGACATTTTTTGCCGCTGTTATTAAGTTAGAACTCTCATAAGAGAGGCCATTGTAGGGAAAGTCGACTGTAACTCTACCGCGTTATAACGGGAAACGTGTGCTAACATGACGCTCCTTCATAAACCTTTATGTACTATTGTGCAGAGTCGATTATATCGCCAAAATTGGTCCTAAAAATTCCTAAATATTTAATTTGCTGCAAGATTCCATTTATTGAGATATTCGTCCTATACAATTTCCTGTTTGGATTTAACCTGGTTTGCTTTTATCGTCCAATATGGATACTAATGTGCGTGATATTTGGAGGGCTGTCTATAAACAGATGCAGGCTCTGCATAGTGAATCTACTAATATAAATAAAACGGGAAGTGTTTGGGACATCTCGATCCCTCCAAATGCCCGGCTGCAATGTTATTTTCCACCCGAGATTTCCCTCCCTGCTAATTACCCGAATGTTTTGAAAGATTCCCGTGACATGGGAGAATCCCTTGGTGTTCTCCTGTTTACCGTGGGAATATCTGTGAAGGGGAAACGTACACCAATGTGATCTTGGAGAGGCTGTGAGAGGTAAAAGGGGACCCGGGGAAGCCCCGGTGGATTCAAAAGGGGGATTTTGTGTGTGCCTTTTGCTCATCTCCACTAATTGTCTCGGTCCCCTAATAAAATGGATGTAATTCCCAACCACATGTGACTTTCTCCTCTTCTCCCGTCTCGCTCTGCCTCACAGGGAAATCATGGTGCCCGGGGCCACATTGGAGAGGAACACTTGGCTAATTGATGGGATTTTCTCCCTTCTCTTCCCCCAACATTTTCTCTGCCTCTCCTTCATTCCAGGAAATCCTAAAGGGGAAAGTAGAGAGGAATTTTCGCGCGGTAATTAACAACTATTTCATATTACTGTACAAATTCTCCCTCGGAATGTTTACTGACATTTCCCAACTTTCTCCCTGTCAATTTTTTCTGGGCCATGCTCCAGGCCACTGCTGCTGTCGGGATTTTGATTAGACTTGTAATTGATTATTATCATCATGAATGTAATTATAGAGGAAGGGAAAATTGAAATTTTTGGAGGACTTACTGCAAATTGTGGGGTCCTCATCGCTCCCATCGGCGCAATCCTTTTCCCCGTCACATTTCCACCGATTCGGGACGCAGTGTTGCTTATTCCGACATTCAAACTCCGATTGTGTGCATTTCAGATTTTCTGCAAAAATATCAAAATAAATTGGAATATTAATATTATTATTTTCCCTTTTTTTCACACACCAACAGAATGCTGTATTTTAGTGAACCTAAAAAAGTTTTAAATCCGAATTTTATGGTTGTCTATTTTTTTGGCGGGCATTCTGTCCTACCACGCAATTTAATTTGCCTTTTCTCCATTCAATTTCTCCATCACCTATAACATTTTTTTTTATTATTTCGGTGTCCTAAAAAGGGTTACAATTCCCTTTTTTTATTTCTGTTTTATTTATTTGTTGTTTTATCTCATGACATCTTCTCCGCCTATTTGGTCCCAAGAAACTTTAGTGCTTTCACAGGAGGCGGGAAGATGACAATGCGCTTGTATGTGATGTGATTGTCTCTATCCAAGCTTAACAATTGGATTGACAGTTCCCCTCCCAATTCCAGCTGGGGGATTCAAGATGGAGGGGAGGGCGAAAAGAAAATTTTTCACTTTCAACGCGTGTCACAAGGAGGAATTCAAGCTTTTTTTGTTCTTTGTGGAACATGTGAAAGATTGGGGGAAATAAGCTTAGTTTCTGCAAATGTGCGTCCAAGTCCCGTCGGGATTTGGCTTAGAAAGAAAGTGACTGATAGAGATGAAGAGACATATGCAAAGACAGACAGCTGAAGGGAAAAAACATGCGAAAAAGAGGCAAATACTATAGAAAAATCAAAATGGATAGATAATATAGAAGAACGGCAGAAACAGTGGGAGGAGACAAAATAGATTGAGAGAGAAAGCAATGGAGATCCTGGCTGAAATCGGAAGAGATGGAGGCAGAAGACAAATGTGGAAGAAAAAACAAAGATAGAATGCAAGGGATAGAGAGACTGCAAAAGTAGAAGCGAAAGTGAAAATAAGAAAATCGGAAGCAAACGAAATGAAAACAGAGTGAAAACAGCGAAAGTGAAAGAAAGGACGGAAGAAAGTGATAAAAGAAAGTAAAATAAATGAAAATAGAGTCAAAACAGCCACAGTAAAAGAAAGCAAAGGCGAAAGTGAAAAACGAAAGTAAAAGAAATAAAAACAGAGTGAAAAAAGACAGCAAAATAAATAAAAACACAGTAAAAAGCAAACGTAAGAGAAATAAAAATAGAGTGAAAACAGCAAAAGTAAAGGAAAGGAAAAGAGAAAGTGCAAACATCGAAAGTGAAAGTAATGAAAAGAGAAAGTGCAAAAAGCGAAAGTGAAAGAAATGAAAAGAGAAAGGGCCAAGCAGCGAAACTAAAAGAACGTAAAAGAGAGTGCAAAAAGAGAAAGTAAGAATGTGGAAGAAAACGAAAATTAAAGCAAGAAAAAGAGAAAGTAAAAAAGTGAAAGAAAAAGAAACTGAAAGCAAGAAAAAGAGAAACTGAAAGCAAGAGAAAGAGAAACTGAAAGCAAGAAAAAGAAAAACTCAAAGCAAGAAAAAGTGAAAGCCAGAAAAAGAAAAACTCAAAGCAAGAAAAAGAAAATCTCAAAGCAAGAAAAAGTGAAAGCCAGAAAAAGAAAAACTCAAAGCAAGAAAAAGAAAATCTCGAAGGAAGAAAAAGTGAAAGCAAAAAAAAGAAAAACTCAAAGCAAGAAAAAGCGAAAGCAAGAAAAAGAAAAACTCAAAGCAAGAAAAAGAAAAACTCAAAGCAAGAAAAAGTGAAAGCAAGAAAAATAGTAAGTGACAGAAGGAAAAAAGAAGGTGAAAGCAAGCAAAAACGAAAGAGACAAAAAAAAGAGAAAGTCTTAACCAGCAAACATGGAAGTGACAAGAATAAAAATAGAAAAATCAAATGAGGAAAAAACAACAAACGACACAAGGAAACTTCAAAAAATAAAGAGGAGAAAACACACCGAGAAAGCATGAGAGAGTGAGATTAGATATTTCGACCAAAATAAAAAGAGTGAGAGATAGACAAAAATGGATAAACAAGGTTAGAAATAGGACCGAAAATTGAGTGAATCCCCAAAAGCGGAAGTCAATGAAATAAAAAAAAAGTATAAAGAGATGTCTATATACACGTACATGCTGTATGCATGTGCACGCCATAATAAAAAGGACGGGAAGCCATGGGAGAGTCGGTTTTGCTCCACGGAGTAAAAATAAGAGAAAAAAGAAAGAAGGGAATGAAAAAGTTAGGAGAGAAGGAACGGAGTGGTCGTGGGGAATTGCTCATACAAGGAGCACTTTGACTAGATAAGAGCAAACACTTGTATCACGTTCCCGTCTATGAGAAAGGGAAGAGAGCCACAGAAGGAGAGAGAGAGAATCGTTTGCAAAAAAAAGAAGAAAAAAGAAATCGATCCAATTCTTTTATTTGGCTTCTTCCATCCCACTCACACAACAAGTCACGGGATGGGAGGGAGTGAGGGAAAGAGTGCACGAAGGAAGAAGTTGGGCGGAGGGGGAGGAGCGGAAGACGAAAGAAGAGTGAGCCATCACTCGCAATGCTCAGGACGGTCAATCGTCATAATAAAGATACGCAATGCCCAGCAAAAAAAAAATCCTTCATGTGTTCCTTTTCCTAAGAAAAAAAATCCCTTCAGGTCCAGAGCTCCAAGAACAAAAAAGGGGCAGAGGAAACCATCCTTATTATTACACGTTTCTCCTTCCACATCATTGTCAACTTTCCCAATTCTTTTTTATACTATATATTTTGGTAGTTGTCGATAAAAAGAAAAGTTACCAATGAAACGGATAGACAAGGAAAGTTTTGATGGATTAAGGGAATGTTGACGCAGCGGAATATAGACCTGGGAAAGGTCGTGCTGGGAAAACAATGTGAACTCGGCTGGAGACGAAAATAAAAGGGAGACAGGAGATTGCAGGAGAGAGTAAAACGGTAGTAATTGGAACAGAAATTGAAAATAAACCTGAGAATGTGCGACAGTCCGTAGTAAGATCACCAAAGCATCCAGGACACATGGGGACAAATTCAACGCGAGAGAAAAGAGGTAACAAAAGGCGAAGATAAATTAATGGAATGAGACAGAAAAGAGACACGAATTTAAAAAGGAAAATTAATTAAACGAGAGAATCGGTACACAAATGGAGAAAAAATCAAATCAACTGAGTAAAAGGTAAAAATTGAAATTAATTGAACAAGAATAAGAGATAAAAGAGAGACCAAATGCAAGGAAAGAAAATAGATAAAATTTAAATTCAAGCAGACGAAAAATCAAAGCAAATTATAAAGCAAATAAAGCGATAAAACAGGAAATTAATTTAATCAGAGATTAAGAGATCAAATAGGAAATTAATTTAATCAGAGATTAAGAGATCCAATAGGAAATTAATTTAATCAGAGATTAAGAGATAAAATAGAAAATTAATTTAATCAGAGAATAAGAGATAAAATAGAAAATTAATTAAACAAGAGAATAAGAGATAAAATAGAAAATTAATTAAACAAGAGAATAAGAGATAAATAGAAAATTAATTAAACAAGAGAATAAGAGATAAACGAGGGACAAAATGCGGGAAAACAAAAGCGATAAAAATAAATTGAAGAAGACAAAACATTATAAAGCAAAGAAAGAGATATAACAGGTAATTAATTTAATCAGAGATTAAGAGATAAAATAAGAAATTAATTAAATCAGAGAATAAGAGATAAAAGAGGGACCAAATTCGAGGAAACAAAAAAGACAGAATTTAAATTGAATTATACGAAAAATTATAAAACAAAGAAAGAGATAAAATAGGAAATTAATTAAATAAGAGAGAACAGAGTGAGTAATTGCAAGGAAACGAAAAAGATAAAATATAAATTGAAGAAGAAAAATTACAAAGCAAAGAAAGAGACAAAATATAAATTGAAGAAGAATTTAAAAAAAAACGAAAGAGACCTAATTCAAAGAACGAAAAGGGAGACTATGTAAACTAAAGGAAAGAGCTTAAATCATAAAACTGGAGAAAAATACGACAAATTAAAGGAGAGAAAGACCAATTCAATGGTAGAGCAGGAGAGAGCCATAAACAAATTAAAACGCAGAGATGGAAAGGCAGATTGAACTCGAGAGATAAAGTTTTTGAAAGAAACAAACGAAATTAAAGTTTCACAGTCAAATAAAAAGTTAAGAAAAGGGAAAGTCAGTTAAGAAAGTAAAAGGTGGAAGGGAAAAGCAGAGAAAGTTAGACCTACAACAAGCGAAAGCGAGGTCAAATCGAAAAACGACCAGAGAAAGCAACAAAGAAGTGAAGGCAAAAAAGTGACTTAAACTCACAGACAACATCTCGTAGATTCCAAATAAAGTCAAACTGGAATGAGGAAGATGTAAAAAGAGAAAAAGAGGGGAAACCCTAACGAAATTAGCCCGTTTAGAAGGCTTCCCCTTCGTGGTTTCTTCCTTGCAACAAAAACTCCTTTCTCCAGAGCTCCTCCAAGTCCTTTCTTCCATCCTTTCTCTTTACAAATTGTGCAAATAGCCAACAAGTAAATGGAGAGCTCCTCGCTTTCCATTAAAACCCAGCTCGAGCTCGCTCACTTGCTCCTCCCCAACAAAGGAAACCCTTTTTATTTTTCTGTTTTTTTCTCCCTTAGTTTTTTGAAAAAAGAAATAAAGAAAGGAGAGAGAGAGAGAATAAGTGAAAGGAAAGTCAAATGGAAATGGGAAAAAGTGTATTTTTTTTCTTCCCTTTCTTCCATGTCCATTTAGGAGCGATCAGAGGAACACTCACAAGGCCGAAGGAAAACAGTGTTTATGGCTTCTTAATACATATACATATGTACAATTTTACTCACTTCTTTCCCCTTTTCTTTACATATTTTTTTGTACAGAAAAAAACTTTCCCTCCATTTATTCCTCAACCCTCCACTTTCTTTTTTCCACTGACGTTCTCTCTTCTTGCACTTTCAATAGAATTCCCAGTGTTGAATGTGTATGGACGGGGAGAGAAAGGGTGAAATCTCAAAGGAGTACAAGTCCTCCCATTATTTCTTCTTCCTCTTCTCCTTTTACTCAATTTCTTGTGGGATCTCTTTTTTACTTGTCTTGGTGAACACTCTGTAGTGTTTCATCCCATGTTTTCCTCTCTGTTTTTGTTTGCCTTCATTCAAAGAGCATCATTGTAGGTACATGCCTTTGATCTTGACTTGGATTCCCAGGAAATATGAGACACAAAAAAAGGAGAATGAGAGAGGAAATCATTCGTTTCACCTTTTGAAAATTGTATAAATTTTATGAAATGGAAATGCTCATTGTTGCCGAGTAATAGAAAAATATTCGGGGAACTCAAATCAATCTGCTAGAATTACGAAATGGCCTGTGGAGTTTGAAGGAAATGTGACAAAGAGAAAGCAGATTATTCTTGGAGTTTTATATTTGCTTTCACTTTTTTCCTCCAACTGACAGCAATTTTTCTGTGGAAAATTAACTTCTCAGCTTTCATCTGAATCAGGACCTTTTATTTAAAATATATTTTCTTTCATTTTTGCATTTCTTACACTATTTTATAACGTTTTTCTTCACGGCTGTGCACTTTTTTCCCGCTCACATTTTCCGTCATTTGTGTGTGTTCAACTTTGTTTGTCATATTTGTTTGCTAAGATTTCCCCCCAACTTTCTCTTTCATTCTGTGCTGCCCTCTTTTTAATAATTTTTGCCTACCCCTTAAATAAGTTCCCAAATAATCCCTCTTTCATTTATTTCTGTCCCATTTTCTTGTTCATTTCTGTCGCACTTCTGCCTTTGCTCAAACTGTCGTTTTGGCGGGTTGTTTTAATTCTGACTTTACTTTCCCTTGCTTTTCCCCATGCTGTTCTTAGCCATCTCTAATGTTACCTTTCACTGAGTGATCCTGATTTCTGACGAGATCAAAATTAAAATTTTTAATGAGGATAAAGTTTCTACTAAAGTTTTTTTCTCGTGAAAGTTTCCAGCAAAAATAAAATTAGATCAGAACTGCCATCGAGTGGAAAGTGGCAAAAGTTGCTGGGATGAAAATGTGTCCAATTTCTATGTGTACTTGACTTGGCAAATGAAAGTGGAGGGAAGGAAGGAAATTAAATTGGGAAATTTGGTGTGTATCAGAGTTTTAGATCAGAAATTAAGGCAATAACTTTAATGACACCGAATCACATGTACTTCTCCTCTCGCTCTCGCTCTTCCAACGTCATCTTCCCCTTTAGAGGAAGCAAAAGAGAGAGAGAGAGAAAACCTCCAGAAAAGTTTCGGGTGAGAGTCTCTCACGCTCCAACTCGTTTTTTGTCAACTTTTATTTCTTTTGTAAGCCGAAGAGAAATATATAACACACTTTTTAGTGGGGTCTTCCAGGGTATGAGTGGAACATTTATTTCCTTTTCTTTCTGTGGGCTTTTATATAGAAAAATAACATGGGAAAGGAGAGAAAACTCACGCTTTCCTCTTGAAATTCTCCAGTCGCTGCCTGGGAATTATCCCATTACATGATCAGTTGAGACGTATATAAACTTTCCCTTCTTATCACAGCACTTCAAACTTTACTCTTTCCATTACGACGACTACTACTACAACAACAACTTTCCAACCCCTGCGTTTTTGTTTGCTTTCTCTCCATTCCTCTTCATATGTCCACTCAGGCCCATCTCTCATTCTTGTCTGTCTCTCCCTTTCTGTTCAACTCTCCCAGAATCTATTTTTCTCTTAACACGGAATTCTCTTCACGATTTCCCTTCGCTTTTTGCTTCTTGGCATGGCTCGTAATTATTACCGACCATCTCTCTCGGGGATAATTTTGATGATTCTCCTGCTTAAACGGTTGCCCCAGGACGTTCTTTCCTGTTTTCTCGAATATTTTTTATCTACGTATCTTAACATCTAATTTGGTTCCGTTTTGACTCTTTCTGTCTCAGTTTTTGTTCTTCTATTTGTTTTTACCTTTTTCTCACTTTTCGTGTTTTCACTCAATTTCTATTTCATCTTCTCTCTTCACGTTCTCTTTCTACTTCTAGTTTCCTTTCTTTTTCCTTTCTTTTTTCTTTATATTTTTTAGTTTGCTTTCTGTTTATATTTCTGCTTCGCTTTTTCTTTCTATTTTTTGGTTTGTTTTCTATTTATTTCCTGCGTCGTTTTCTATTTATTTTTCTGCTTCGCTTTCTATTTATTTTTCCGCTACGCTTCTCCTAATTTTTCTCCTTTGCTTTCTATTTATTTTCTGCTTTGCTTTCTCTTTATTGTCCTGCCTTGCTTTCTATTTGTTTTTCTGCTGCGCTTTCCATTTATTTTTCCGCTACGCTTCTCTTTGTCTTTCTGCTTTGCTTTCTATTTATTTTCTGTGTCGTTTTCTTTGTATTTGCTGATTCGCTTTTTATTTATTTTTCTGCGTCGCTTTCAATTTATTTTTCCGCTGCGCGTTTTCTTTTTTCCTGCGTTGCGTTTTCTTTATTTTTTGCTTCGTTTTTTTTGTTTTTCAGCTTTGTTTCTCTTTATTTTTCTATTTCACTTTCACTCCGTTTTGTTATATTTTCTCTTTCGTTTGCTGGTTCACCATCGTTTTCGGTTTTTGCATCATTTTCTTTCTTTTTTTGCATCTCTTTCTATTTCGCTGTTATCCCAATTTCTTTTACCTGTCTGCTTTTCTCTTGCTTTGGCTTGCTTTCGCTTGCTTTCGCTGCTTTCATTTCTTTTCCCTTTGCTGATTCACCTTCTCCTTCGTTTATTCTTCAACATTTATTTTGTTTTCTGCGCAACTTTCTTTGTAATTTTTTGCTTGGCTTTCTCTTTATTTTTCTGCATCCCTTTCTGCATGACTTTTTTTCCAACTAACGTTTTATTTCTTACATTGTTACACCTTTTCTTTCACCTTCGGTCGCCTGGCTCTTGATTTTTCCGATTTACTTTCTCTTTCTAGCTCACTGTCTCTCTTTTCCACCCTCTTCTTTTTCTACTTTTTGAGCTATGCCCCTACATCATTGTGTTTGCCCATGGATGTATATACACGTGGCTATCTTTTGTTATTCTCCCTGTGATTCTTCCTGGAGCTCTTCATATTTTGCTCGGTCTCTCTCTCACGCCTTCACTTTTCTATCTCCGAGTCTTTGTCCCCTTCCACGTCCCATAATTAGCCACCCTCCACCATGTTTACCCCCTTGAGAACCCAAGCCTCCACTTGCATCAACAACCCCCAAATTCCCAACCCCGAAGCGATGTTTGCCTTTCTGCCATATTAGTCCCCTTTTTGGGTCACCATGCTTCAAGGGGAAGTAATTGCCCTAGGAGAATGCTTTAAGAGCTATTCTACTCCCTTTTCACGATTATAGACCAGGATGAGGAGTGGAAGGTTTTAAAATATCCTAAGGACACTGGAAGGTTAACAGGAAAATGAGTACGTTATAGTTTTCTATAAAAAAAACGTCCCTTTGAAGATCGACACGTAACCTTGGAATGGGAAAGGGCCTGCTATTGGTTGAGGAGGCGGAGGAGAGCTCTAATGGGAAATGACGATGAGAAAGAGACGCCTGGCGTGGGAAAAGAGATGAATCAAGCAATAAATGTCTAGCAGGATTTCCCGTCTGCTAAATCTCCTCTTTTCTGTCCTTCCTTTTGGGGTTTGGCAAAGCTTAGAAAACTGGAGAAAATAGGAAATTCGGAGGATAGAAAAACGCTTGGGATTAAATAAGTACGATGTTGCAGTTTTTTTTTGTTTTTGTCTCAGCGATAAATACAACTACTTCCTGGCCTTCCAGGCTGGAGCAAGTGGAGCGATGCGGGTTTTTTAGAATTCAAAACGTTTTCTCTTAGGAGATGCACACGTTCTTGGGCTCTCCTTTCTCTTCCTCCTTGGACTGCCGGGGAAAGAGGAGACCCAGAAATGTTCACAAGTTTTGTTCTTATCACCATTTTTTTCTGGAGGAAACTGTAGACGAGATGGAGGAGGAGGACGTGGTGGGAGAGGAAAGAGCATAAAGACAAAGAGAGGAAGAGAATGTTGTTGAGAGCAAATGACTCCGTATTATTACAGTCTAACTTTCTTTCTTTCTATATTCTCCTTTCTCCAGGTCTTTCTTGCTTGGAAAAAGGAAATTGACCTCAATTCACGGAGCACTACGGAAGATAATACGCTTTCTCTCTCTCTCTCTCTCTTTCTCTCTCTCTTTCTCTCATTTTCTCTCTTTCATTCCTGCTCTCTCATTATTTCGTTAGACAAGGTCTCATTTCCCTCTCCGAATCCGTGGAAGATCATCTTTTCCCTTTTTTTTTCATTCTCCAACCGCCCTATAAAAACATTTGGGCTAATTTTCACCAGTATCAGATTATGAAGTGGGAAAGCCCCTTCTCGATTCTGGCTCTTGATTAAGCATTATCTTTATTATTAATTTAGGCCAGAGTTAAATTCATCCGCAAAATGAGCGAGGAGGGGATTCTACATGGAATAAAAAAAAGGGAGCGAAAATGCAAAGCTATAATTTCCCTTCTCCTTATTCCATTTTTAAGCTTCTGCATTTCCCCGCTTTTCTCTTTGCATCATGGAGAATTTTTTTAATTTATTTTCCCGCTTCGTTCGTTACTCTGTATGCGAACCCAATTTTTTCTGCTTTTTCGTTTAAGTCATGACTAGAATAATTCTAATTTTTTATTTTGTATAAATTTGATGTTTCGCAATTTTAACCCTTCGTTTTTGTTTTTATTTTCTGTGATTCGCATTTCCCCAATTTTACCCTTTCGTTTTAATTTTCTGTAATTTGTATTACTCTAATTTTACTCCTTATTTGTTTTCCTATCTATTGTTAATATTATTAAATTGTTCATTTTTCCCGCTGTTTTATCCTTGATTACATTTTCAAATCCTTCCGTTTGCAGTTGGTTCTTTTATTAAGAATTTGAATTTGAAAATTTCCCCGCGTATGCTGGCCATGGTTTGAATATTTCTAATTTCCGTACAATTTCCTTTCCACCCAAAAGGACTGAAATGTTTCCTATTTTTCCACTTTTATATTCTATGCCTATAATCAGTTTGTTTCATTTCACTTTGGTCTATGTCCTATAATTTGAATTCTGCAAATCCCGCCTTTTATTTCTATTTCACCCGTGGATTAAATTAGGCCCAACTTCTAATCATTGTCCCTATTTCTCTCACTTTTCTCCCTTTTCACCATGATTTGAATTTCCTGTATGTATAAAATGCTTATTTTAGAATCTTATTTTAGAAAATAAGATCGGAGAATTTTCTGACGAGTTTTTGAAAGACCCGCCAAAGATTAATTTTAATCTAAACGGAAGTAATGGAGGGTGAGTTTGGAAAAAAGCGAGGATTTTAAAGTGGAGATGTGGTGAAGGAGCGACACTGTTGTCTGTCGTAAATGTGGAGGTGTATAAATGCTGGGCTTACGAGTTTAAAGAAAAAAAGGTGTGGAATAGTGCAAATGCAAAAGAATCTTGGGGTGTCGCGTAATAAATTGCCATAAGTATTTTCACTCTCACTCTCTCAGCATTCCCTGAAGCCTTTCTCGGATCTTCCTCTTCACTTTTCTCCCCCTCACTTTCCCTGCCATTACCTTCCACTCCCGTCTTCTCCCATTTCCCCTTTTAGAGAAGAAACACGCAATACAGGAGAAATATAGGGGGCTAACCATTATAAATCACATACATCAACCTCCTTCAGAACTTCTCTCTCTCCTCCTCCTCCCACGAAGCCCACCATCCATTTGTGGGTCTAAATTCCTCCTCCTCCGCTTCTTCCTCCATTTAACTTGCCGCGTTTTTCACCAAGTTTTTTCTCCTTTATTCTTGAGCTTGATGTGGGAAATCCTGGTGCTTTTCTTGAACATTTACGCCTCATCTACATATCCATCTCCTCCAGAGAGTCTCTACGAGTCCTTAATAATAGTTTTTTTTCTGGCACACAAAAGAAGATAGCCGGGCTTTTTTTTATCTGTCTTCCCTTTTATTCTTTGTCGTTTTTGCATTCCCACTTGTTCTATTGCTTTCTCTCAGTTTCTCTTCCGTTTTTCCCTTTTCTTCAGCTTTTTACCACTTTATTTCTTTTATTAAATTTTGCTTTCTCTTATTTTCTATCTTATTCTTACATTTTCTTCTGATTCATTCCGTTTTATTTCTTCTATTTAATTTTGATTTCTCTAAGGAAATGCGGAGAAAGTTTTATTTCATTCTCTGGTTTTTAATGTCTCTCGATTAATATTTTGATTTTTCCTTTCTTCAATATATTTTTCGTATTGTTTTTAGTGTACCTACTTTCTATTTTCTTTTCTCTCGGGCTTGCACGTGCGTTTTTCTGGGATTTTTGTTTTGCTTTCTCTCGGATTTTTCTTTTTGGTTTTGCCTACTCTTCTACATTCGGTTGAGATTTCACTTTGGCTTTCTACTAAAATTTTACTTTCTGTTTTTTTACTAGAATTTTCTTTTCTTTTGAGCTTTTTTTTTGGTTTCGACTAGATTTTTGCTTTCTCTTGATGTTTCTCTTTTGATTTCGACTAGATTTTTGCTTTTGCTTGATGTTTTTCTTTTGGTTTCGACTAGATTTGTGCTTTCTCTTGATGTTTCTCTTTTGGTTTCGACTAGATTTTTGCTTTTGCTTGATGTTTTTCTTTTGGTTTCGACTAGATTTGTGCTTTCTCTTGATGTTCCTCTTTTGGTTTCGACTAGATTTTTGCTTTCTCTTAATGTTTCTTTTTTGTTCACGACTTGAATTTTGCTTTCTCCTGATGCTTTTCTTTTCTCTTTTGTTCACGACTTGATTTTTGCTTTATATGAAGCTTTCTCTATTGCTTTTTACTAGATTTCTGCTTTATCTTAAGCCTTATCTTTTGATTTCTACTAGATTTCTGCTTTATCTTAAGCCTTATCTTTTGATTTCTACTAGATTTCTGCTTTATCTTAAGCTTTCTCTTTTCTTTCTACTAGATTTTTGCTTTTTATTAAAATTTCTTATTTGCTTTTGCTCGTATCTTCTCTTACATTTTCTTGAATAATTTCTCCTTCTTAGTTTTGGCACTTTCTCTCGGAATTTCTCTTTCCATTCATTTCAATTTGTTTCTCTCTATCACTCTGGCTTTCTCCCACATTTTCCTTGTCATCATAGGTCATGCATCCTTTCTCCTTCTCTCAACTGTATTCTTGCTTTCTCCTTTCCTGTCGCACGTTTGTGTCATATTTCCGCCGACTTTCTCTTGGATCATCTCTCATACTTTTGGTTTCACTTTTTTTTCCCTCTTTCCATCTTTCATTCCTGCCTGTTCCTGTTCATTCCTATTGTGAAAGTAACTCTTTTTCTCCTGCGGTTTTTGTGGATGAAGGACCCAAAAAATGGGTTGGGAGAGAAGTAGTGCGTGTTGTGGCTAAGGAGAGAGAGAGAAAGAAAGTATCTAGTTCATTGTACTTTGGGGACTATTTTGAATTTTTTTCTTATCCCACCCTCGAATTTTATACTCTGCCCATCTTTTTTACTCTAATAACTCTCTTTCTTACAAATGTTGTAAGTGTGGCCTATAAATTCTTGCGTTTTCCCTCGACACAATTCCAGCCATCTACTTTCTCTCTATGCATTTTTTTCTTGACTGTGTTTTCTCTCACTGTCTTCCTGCTTTTTTTCTTTCTTTCTTCTTCTCTCTTTGTGTTACTCTCACTCTTTCTCTTATTCTCTCTCTCAATCTCTCTCTCAGTCTTTCTCTCTCATTATCTCTCACACACTCTCTCTCATTCTGTCTCTCTCACTCTCTCTTACGTTCTCTCTCTCATTCTGTATCTCTCACTCTCTCTCACATTATCTCTCGCGTTCTGTCTCTCTCATTCCCTCTTATTCTCTCTCTCAATCTCTCTCTCATTTGCTCTCTCTCATTCTGTCCTTTTCGTTCTCTCTCCTGTGTATTGTGTCCCAATGAAGGTAGAGGGGGAAATATAACCCAGAGGATTTAAAACCTCAACAACAAAATTTTTTCTGGAGGAACAAGAAACCACGGAGAGACTGAGTTTGGCCAAGATGTGGCTTGAGGTGATGACGTCATCCCTGGAAAAAGAGACAAGGAAGAGGAGGAGAGTAGAAAGCAATGGAGGAGGAAGAAGACACGGTTTTTGGCCCACTTCTTTCTACTTCTATCTGTCTCTCAAGCTCTCTCTCTCTCTCTCTCTCATTTTCTCTCTCTCCTTTACCCGGCAGGATACTGAGTCTCATGGTCTTTTGTAGTTTGTTGGTGAAAGAGAAAGGACTATCTGCATCGGTCCATAAAATTCTCCATTGCATTTCCCATTTTTATCCATCATTTATTTTATGTGCACACACACACAACTTTCTCCAGGATATGGGGCCAGCCTTTACCATGCACACGGCTGTTGGCATAGCACAACCACTCTGGACTCTCTCTCTCTCTTATTCATCTTCTCTTCCGCTTTCTCTCTCTCTCTCTGCAAGCAATAAAAATACTTTTATTTTATCTTTGTCCTCACGTTCCTTCATTTTGTCTTTCTCCCTCGAACAATAAAATCCACACAATTCCTCCCGTCCTCCTCTTTCTCTATGGTGTCCTTGTGTTCTGTTTAAACATGGATGGACTTGGAACAAAAAGCTGGGTTTACTCCTTTTCTCTGTATTTTACGGGGACCAATTGAAGGGAATTCTCGCCGGTGGAGTTTAAGGGCTTCTCAAATCTGTCCTAGGCTCAATGACAGCAAGTGGTGGAGGGAGATTGTGAAAGAGGAAGGACGAGAGTGAATATTTGGAGGAGAAAAAAGGTCATAAAGTAACAGTCAGAGAGATAGAAAAAAGAGCGAGAGAGCTAAAAAAAATATAAAAAATGGAGGAATAAAAGTTAGCCTAAAAGAGATAAAAGGCAGAAGTGAAAGAGACAGAAAAAGAGATCAAGTGAGAGATAAAAAGAGAGATGAGAAGACAAATTGAGAAATGAGTGCAAGAGGGACAGAACAAGAGATCAAGTGAGAGATAAAGCGAGAGGTGAGAAGACAAATTGAGAAATGAGTGCAAGAGAGACAGAATAAGAGATCAAGTGAGAGATAAAGGGAGATATGGGAAGACAAATTGAGAAATGAGTGCAAGAGAGACAGACAAAGAGATCCAGTGAGAGAAAAAAAGAGATACCTGGCTGCAAGAGAGAGATAAAAAGAGATACCTGGCTGCAAGAGAGAGATAAAAAGAGATGCATGGCTGAAAGAGAGAGATCAAAGAGATACATGGCTACAAGAGAGAGGAAAAGAGATCAAATGATAGATAAAAAGAGAGATTTGAGGGAAAAAGAGGAGGAGACGGAGAATAAAGAGATCAACTGAGAGATAAAAATAGAGATTTGAAGGGAAAAGAGGAAAAAACTGAGAAAAAAGAGATCAACTGAAAGACAAAAGGAGAGATGAGAAGGTAAAAGAGGAAAAACGGAGAAAAGAGATCAACTGAGAGATTAAAAGAGAGATGAGAAGGAAAAGAAGGAACAAACTGAGAATAAAGAGATCAACCGAGAGTTAAAAAGAGATTTGAAGGGAAAAGAGGAAAAAACTGAGAAAAAGAGACCAACTGAGAGACAAAAGGAGAGATGAGAAGGTAAAAGAGGAAAAATGGAGAAAAGAGATCAACTGAGTGATAAAAAAAGAGATGAGAAGGAAAAAGAGGAAAAAACCGAGAACAAAAGAGATCAATCGAGACTTAAAAAGAAAGATAAGAAGGGAAAAAAGGAAGTGACGGAAAAAAGAGAGCAGCATAGCCAAAAGAGAAACTAAGGGAGACAAACAAAAAAATAGAAAATATGAATTGAAAAAAACGAATTCAGAAATGAATATAAAGGAAGAGACAAAAATGAAACAAAAAGCGAATTCGGCAGAGAAATTGCGATACACGGGAAGGTAGAAACAGTATAAGAAAGAACTCGACAGAAAAACTGATGAAAAAAATTAAAGAAAGTGAAAAAAAAGCTTGCGTGTTGTAAGCCATTGACGGTAAAAGAAAGAAAGAGAAAAGTCACCCCACCGAGCCATTGTTTCAAAGTTCCCTCTCTTTTTTATAGTCTCTCTCCCTTGTGTGATTTCCACTTAAATTTTCATGGGCTTCTAACGGAGTACAGCCACCGCTTTACAAAGGGTTGCAATGACAAAATAAAATAAAAGAAATCTCCGCCTTTCCAATTGGGTCACATTCAAACAAAGCAAACCAAATACATGGGCCATATTCCACACGCACCCAATGTCTTTTTTTTATATTTTTCACATCTGTAGTACACACACGTCGTTTCTTTCCTTTGGACATTAATTTTAAAATAGCTATACATGCCCTCATGTTAGGTACTTGCACTTCCCCACGAAGTGAATGGGGCGAATTAAGAGCTGAAATGGTGGCAAGAGGATGTGTGGTGGCAATCTCCAAAGGAATAAAAGTCCTGGGAATAAGATGTGGAGTCATAATTATGAAGGAGAATAGATACAGAAATGAGACAGTGTGATGCCCTTTGACCTTCCCTTACAGTCCTGAGAGACGCCTTATATCTATGGAGAGACAGAGAGAGAGCGAGAGAAACCAGAAATGCAGCGTCAGATAAGATAAAGACTATTTTCCCATCTCTTCACCCAAATAAATGAGGAAAGCCTTCGCCAGAGATGTCCACGAAGGATTATATGTGTATATACACATAAGTATATGTATGTACATACTTGCGTACATATGTGTATACAAAATCTATGTAGATATATACAAAATACTACAACAGACACGACGGGAATTACCTCCTGGGCCAACCTAAAAAGCAATAGAGTGAGAACAAAGCGGAATTGAAATGGAAAACATTTTTTTCCTTCTTTTTCATTCCTACAGAGAGAGAGAGAGAGAGAGAAAGAGAGCGAGAAAGAGAGAGAGAAAGAGAGAGAGAGACAGAGACGGGATTAGAAAGAAAGAGGATGAGGAGACGATGGAATCGACAGCGGGAAAGAGAAGCCCATGACATGACAGGCGAGATGGAAGCCGAGAGAGGGAGACAGAAACAGAGAGAGAGAGAGAGAGAGAGAGAGAGAAAGTCTCATTTCGAGGAAATTGCTGGGACGCGCAAGTTGTTGACAGTCCTTGATTCCCTGTCAAGTCCTCCATCTCCTTTCTTTCTCCTCCTTTTCCTCGTCTCCATCTGTACTTCCTCCTTCACAGGAGATTTTTCTGGAAGATTCGAGATTCCAAACGAATTCGAAAATGAGCGAAATGTAAACTCAAGAATCATAGTAGATAAACATGATAGAAGACTAAAACAGAAAACCCGGGCGGAAAGAATTCCGAGAGAGAAACCGAGAGAAAAATAAATGCGAAATGGCTTGAGTGAGAATTTGATAAAACCAACTTGGTGAGTAGATTATCGAGAGGGAATAATAGAGAGAGGAAATAATAGAGAGAGGAACTCGCCGGTAACTAATAAAGAGAGACTAGGAGAGATGACGCAAGAGGAGCCGATAGAGACATGGGGATGCGGCAAGACTGCCCGTGGATGATAAGCAAATACGATGCAAGGGGGCTGCAAGAGATAAGGAGACATGGGATAAGGAGTCATGAAGAAAGGCAGAAGAAGGAGGGATATGAAGCAAGAGAACCAGACAGATGAGCATATCGAGAATGTAAAAAATGGACGAGAGATGAACGGGGAGAGACAAAGAGAGCGAGGTAAAGAGGAAGTGAAATAGAGCGAGAGAACGAGAGAAACTGAAAGTGAATTAGAGAGAAAGTGGGAGAAAGAGAGAGTGAAATGTAGAGAGTAAGCGAGCGAAAATGATAGAGAGAGCGATCCAAAGGTCGAGAGAAAGAGAATGGACGAGAGAGCAGCGAAAGAGAGATCGAAAGGGAGAGAGAGAAAGAAAGAGAGAGAAAGAGAGATCTAAAAGGACAGAGAGAAAGAGAGATGTAAAGAGACAGAGAAAGAGAGAGAACGAGAGATATAAAAAGACAGAGAGAAAGAGAGATCTAAAGAGAGAGAGAAAGAGAGAGCAGCGAAAGAGCGGTCTAAAGAGAGATCTAAAGAGAGGTCTAAAGAGAGAGAGAGAGCAAGAGAGAGAGAAAGAGAGAGAACGAGATATCTAGAGGGAGAGAGGGAGAGAGAAAGAGAAAGAAAGAGAGATGTAGAGAGACAGAGAGAAAGAGAGATACAAAGAGACAGAGAAAGAGAGATCTTAAGAAAGAGAGAAAGAGAGAGAGATATAAAGCGAGAGAGCAAATAAGTGCGAGAGAATGAGAGAGTGAAATAGAGAGAGAGTGATGGAGACAGAGAGCTAAAGAAAGAAAGTGGCATATAGAGAGACAGCGAGAGAAGGAGAGAATGAAATAGAGAGATTGAGCGAAAGAGAGCATCAAATGGGAAAAACAACAAAGAGAGCGAACGAGAAAAATAAAAACCAATGGAATAAGAAATATCATGAGAGAAAACACGAAAGAAACGGGCACGCGTAAATGAGAGAAAAAGCAAAAAGGAGGAGAGAGGACGATAGAGAAACCTGAAATGGCCAGAAAGAGACGAAAAGAATCGGACAGAGATGGTAAGAGAGACTCAAAAAAGAAACAAGGAAGGAGAGAGAAGAATAGGGAGTGTCGAAAATCAGTGAGAAGCCGGAGAAAAAGGATTGGAATATGTCTAGCCTCGATAGACAAAAGGAGAGAGGATGAGAGAGAGAGACAGAGACAAGAAGTGGCTGGATTTCTCTGCGGAGGGATCACATCCATCAAAATCCAACTTGTCCCATTTATTTCCTCCTCCCCAGTCTCCTCCAAAGGCCCGTCACTTCTCGCCAGAGCGGATTCAACTCCCTCCATGCAATGGATGGACCAAGTAATAGAGGCAGGAGACGGAAAAATATTTAAAAAAAACGGGAAATAGCAGATCCCTCAGTGACACCATGACAAGGGAGAGGAAGTGCCTTTTGCCGAAAATGAATTCCGATTTCCACTACTTCCAAACACATCTCGTCACAATTCCCTTCCTTCCTCCTGCCCCTCCTCCTCCATATGAGACAAAATAAATACACAGTTCTGATCTCCGTCAAAGCAAACAACAAGAAAGGACTCTGAAAAGGGCCAATTCGTCTCCATTTCCTCCTTCGGACGACAATACTTGGATTGACATGATCTAAAAGGAGCCAGTATTGCACTTGCTCCTTTTCAGAGAATTGTACAACTCCCAAAGGTTTGGCGCGTGCTAAGGGGTTAAAGCACATCTTGATAGTTATGTAAATAGAAAATATCACCCGAGTATCACGCAATAGGAATCACATGGGCGCATTCAGAAGCTAATGGACGTGGTGGGGCAAGCAGCTAGGAAAAATTCTAGAGGAAGTCATTTTGCAAGGGAAACTGCGTTTCAATTCACGTGTTTTAATTTGTTTATTTTTTTATTTTTTTTTATTCTACATTTATTTGGGCCATGAATGTGCGTTGTGGATTTTTTTTCTGCATTTTTTTCTTTAGTGGAACAAATGGAGCCATTGATCATGTTCATTCATCAAAGTCATCAACTGCTCAGATTTTTTGCATGATTCTCCTTAAACGTTATGTCTCAATTTTTGTCTCTCTCTCTCCATCTCAGTCTGTGTCTCTCTCTTTCTCTCTCTCTCTGTCTCCAATTTTTTCACTCTCAGTCTAAATTTGTGGCTTCCTCTCTTTCTCTATTTCTGCCTCATTTTCTCTCTCTTTTTCTCTCTCTGTCTCAAATTTAATCACTCTCTCTCTGTCTCCAATTTTCTCTCTCTGCGTTATCTCCCACTGTCTCAATTTGTGCTTGTCTCTCTCTCTTTCTCTCTCCCCGACCCAATTTGGTCTGTCAGACTGTCTCAGATTTTCTCTCTCTGTTTGTCTCTCACTGTCTCCATTTGTGTGTGTCTCTCTCTTTCTCTCTCTCTGTCCCAATTTTGTCTCTCTCTCTGTTTCAATTTGTCTCTCTCCTCTTTCTCAATTTGCGTCTCCATCTCTCTGTCTCAATTTATTTGTGTGTTTCTCTCTCTCTTTCTCTATGTGTCTCGATTTGCGTGAATCTCTCTTTATCTCTCTGTTTCAAATTTTTCGCTCTGTTTCTGTCTGTCTCAATTTTTGTCTCTCTCCGTTTCTTGCTCTCTCTCTATTTGTGGCTTCATATTTTTCACTTTCTATAATATTTTTGTTGTGTCTCAATTTTGATCTACCTCAATTTCTCAATATTTCCCTTTGTTTTTTATTCATCTCGCCTTTTTTCTGAAATTCACAAGCCAGGTTCTTGTAATTTTATTTTTCTACTTGTCCCTGATTTTCCCGCGTCTTGCACTCTTATCTATTTTCGATTTCTTTGAACTCCCAATTTCTCTCCTTTTCTCTGTCCGTCTCTTTTTGCTTTTTCCTTGTCCGTACCTATTCCTGTTTTTGCTAACTGTGTCACTTTCCGTATCTGTAATTGCGCCCTTTTTTGTATTTATTATCTCTGTTTGTACTCGCATTTTGCTTCTGGAATTTGCTCCCTCGTTTTTTTCGTTCTGTAGTTTTGTAGGCTCTTTCTGTAGCTTTTTGGATCCCTCCGTCTCTCCTGCTAGGTCCCTCTCATCTCAGCACCTTCTAATGTTTTTGCACATTATCACTGGCATTTCTTTATGTGAGAGGCTCTTATCAGAGCAACCTTTAGCATTTCTAGCTTAGGAAAGCACTCGCTCAGCTCCTGTTCAAATCCTGTCTCTCTCTTCATCTTCTCAGTCTCTGCTCTTCCCACTCTTTTATCTTGTCTCCAAAGCATATTTTCTGTCCTTACTCACTCTATGCCGCAATAAGGAGAACATAAGATTTTCCTTCCTCTTCACTTCTCACCATTACTCTCTATCTCTCCAATTCCATATCAACTAAAGGAGAGTCTAGGCTCGCTCCAGAAAAAACAAATAATCTGCGACATGCACTCAGCAGATTTTTTCCTACTTTCCTTTTTTTTCTGTGATTACGGAAGTTTTTTTTTTGCTTGATGTTTACGTCCAGGAGAGCCAATGACATTTCTCTCCCTTTATCACTAAGTTTCTGCGTAATTTTTACCCTCGCGAAATTTCTGCTTTGCTGCCATGCGAGATAAAAATAGAAGGAAACAAAAAATATTTGCTTGTGCAATTCTTGTGTATGAGCTCCTTCTTTTCTTGTCGGTCTCAGACGCTCACATAATCGCATGTTCTACTGTTCCTTTTTTTAAAGGAAATTTCTGGAGGCGCATTGCATGATAAAATGGGGGGGGGGACCTAGTAACTGGAAAAATACTGGCTGGAAAATTTGCGAAGCCATGAAACAAAAATGCCTTTTTTTCTGTTTTTTTCTTTGGAAAAAATATAAGTTTATACAGTTTTCAAGGTGTTCTTTTTTATTTCAACGAAACTTATATTCTAGGGAATTTCTGGGAAAGGAGGGAGAGGACGATAAAGATAAAGTAAGAAGGTAGCCGTTGGAATTGGATTGGCGGGGGGAAAGTGCTGACAAGGGACGGAGGTGGATAAGAGTCATTCGGAAATGGGTCAGTGGACAGAGTTGACGACGTGGCAATGTTTTTCCAATGGCCCGACTCACACCCACGACCGTCCTGGACCTCCGAGTCGGAGGAGGAAAAGAGAGACCATTACATTCACGATACGACCGTCATTGTCATAAGAAAAGATGGGCCGAATCCTCTGCTAATCTCTGACCATGGGCCTTCCGCCACAGTCTTTCCCTTCTGCCTTGTCATTCTCCCACAGTCACTCTCTCTCTCCGTCTCTCTATCACTCCTTTCCTCTCACTCCCTTTCCCTCTCTCTCTCTCTTTCTCTCTTCTCTCTCTCTTTCTTTCTCTCTTCTCTCTCTTTCTTTCCCTCTCTTTCTCTTTCTTTCCCT
>JAQGBT010002072.1:0-26452 GCA_034698585.1 Disparrhopalites patrizii
TAATAGAAAGAGAGAGAGAGAGAGAGAGAGAAGAAAAATAATAGAAAGAGAGAGAGAGAGAGAGAGAAGAAAAATAATAGAAAGAGAGAGAGAGAGAAGAAAATTAATAGAACGAGAGAGAAGAAAAATAATAGAAAGAGAGAGAGAGAGAAGAAGAAAATTAATAGAACAAGAGAGAAAGAGAGAGAAAATAATAATAGAAAGAAAGAGAGGGAGAGACAAAAAGTAACAGAAAGAAAGAGAGAGAGAGAGAAAAAAGTAATAGAAAGAAAGAGAGAGAGAGAAACAAAGTAAAAGAAAGAAAGAGAGAAGGAGATTAATAGAACGAGAGAAAAGTAATAGAAGGAAACAGAGAGAAGAAAAGTAATAGAAAGAGAGAGAGAGAGAGAGAGGGAGAGAGAGGAGAAAACCAATAGAAATGGAGAAAGAATTAGAAGCGGAGACACCGATAAAGTTAAATAATAGAAAGGCAGAGGGCGAAAATTGAAAGAAGAGAGAGAAAAGTAGTAAAAACGGAATAATAAAGAGAAAGCAGAAAAGAAAGAAAGAGTGAGAAGAAAAATAAAGACAAGAAATGAAAGAGAGAAAAAGCAACAAATCCAAACAATAGAAAGCAGTATAAAGAAAATAAATACCGAAAGACAGGAAATAACAAAAGTAAAAGAGATGAGACAGTGAGAGAAAGAACGAGAGAGAGAGAGAGAAGACAAAAGAAAAAAAGAGAAAGAGACAAAGATGAAGGTTTGTGCGCAGTCAAAAAGTTCAACCAGAACCTGAGTGCTTTATGAAGGAGGCTGACAAAGATTTATTTGAGCCAAAGGAGGCAAAAATCTAAAAGGCCCAAATAAAAAAAAGTGGATAAAAGTTCACCTCAGACAATCTAACAAGCCTTGTAAAGGCATGGAATCCACACATCTCCAACGCTAAAGTATAAGATTCAGGAGGAACTCACTGTATCAAGAAGGATGTGCAGAGCCACAAAATATAATACACCTTATGATCTGTACAGAACCCTCGATTAAAGTGCAGACTCACACCTTTTTGCAAACGTGAGCTTGCGTGCCTCGGAAATCCAATGTGGTTTTTGTCAGAGGAGAGAGAGAGAGAGAGAGAAATGTGTGTGGTGAATCCCAAAGGGAAGATACAATGTATAATGTATACAATAAAAGGACGTAATGAACCACTTTTAACATCATATTTTCTTGGTTACACGCAATAACTATATGGTGTGTTTAAAGTGAAATCTTTTTTTTTCTTTGACAATTATCCTACGCCATAATAGTTAGTTATCGTATTTAAATGTTAAAAAACATGGTAAGTAGTGAGGGGAGAGGCGGAGACAAACATGAGCTTTTTTATTCCTTTTTTTTCAAATTTTACCATTTTATAAAGGTAAAAATTACATACTTACCCAGAGAAAAAAAAGTATACCTATGTATACTTATAGTCTATGTGTACACACATATGTACTTTATGTTTACGTACATAAAGAAAAAAAATCCTTTGGCTCAAATGGCATGGATTGGGGACAGGGGAAAAGTAAAGAAGATCTACATAAATAAAGGCGTGTGTGTGCAAAGGAATTTTTACGAGGGAATTGATACGTGTATAAGGGCATGTATGGTCATATAATGGTGGATTACAGGTGTGTAAAAAAAAATTCCGATGGAAATCTGAGAATGTTTATTTATTATTTAGAGGTATACTTATTTTTTTAATGTCGTTTTTACTTTTTGATATATTACAAATATATTCTTTTGGGAACGTGCTGGCTTTTTTTTGAAAATATATTTTTGATTTTCGTGAATAGGCTGGTTATTTCTTGAAAATATATTTTTGATTTTCGCGAATAGGATTGTTATTTCTTGAAAATATATTTTTGATTTTCGTGAATAGGCTTGTTATTTCTTGAAAATGCATATTTGATTATTGAGAATGTGCTGGTTATTTTTTGCAAATGCATTTTTGATTTTTGAGAATGTGGTGGTTATTTTTTGAAAATGAATTTTTGATTTTTGAGAATGTGCTTGCTATTTTTTGAAAATGTTTTTTAGGAATGTATTTTTAATTTTTTGATTGTATCTTTAATCTTCTTAATGTATTCTTCATTTTTTTAAATGCATTTTAATTTTTTTTTATTTTATCTATCTTTAATTGTCTTAAATGTATTCTTTATTTTTTTAAATGCATTTTTAGTTTTTTTAAATGCATTTTTAGTTTTTTTTAAATGCATTTTTAGTTTTTTTTAAATGCATTTTTAGTTTTTTTAAATGCATTTTTAGTTTTTTTTAAATGCATTTTTAATATTTTTGATTGTATCTTTAATTTTCTTATATGTATTCTTCATTTTTTTACATGCATTTTTAGTTTTTTTAAATACATTTTTAATTTTTTAAAATGCATTTTTAGTTTTTTAAATGTATTTTTAATTTTTGTAAATGTATTAATTGTTTTCATAGCTGTTTGCACCGGCGTGGGTCTCGTGGTCTACCCCGTGGGCTGGGATGCCCCGGAAGTGAAGCAGACTTGCGGGATTGAGGCGGATCGGTTTTACCTGGGAAATTGTGGGATTCGTTGGGCCTATGTTCTGGCCATAATCGGGCTTATGGACGGGGTCGTCCTGGCTATTTTGGGCTTCGTTCTAGGCTCCAGACACATCAAATTGTCCGACGATTTTGGTGGTTCCCGGAAGGCCCATAGTGGATTAGGGAGCTACGCACCCCGATCCGGGTATTATCATACTGATAGTGGACCCACTCCCTCTGTGATGTCCTATGCCTCCACGAAAAGGTCCATGAATCTCCAGCCAATCATGCTCATCCCCCCCGATGTGGATGCCTACTCAGATTTTTCCCGGTCTAAAGCCTCCCTTTACCGGGCTGAATATGCAACTCCTTCTCAAAATTTCCAGCTGTAAAATTAATTCCATTTTAAATATTAAAAAAATTAAATAATTCAATTAGCTATGAAAATGAAGCAATTCAAATAGCTAGGAAAATTAAGCAATTCAAATAGCTAGGAAAATGTAGCAATTCAAATAGCTATAAAGTTTACAATTAAATATAGCTATAAAAATAATACGATTAAATAGCCACGAAAATAAAACAATTAAATAGCTATAAAAATGATACAATTAAATAGCTATGAAAAAGAAAAATATGATATAGCTGTGGAACTAATCATGTAGCTATTATGATATGTATATTGTGTGTTTTTTGTATGTGAATGAATGGATAAATAATGTTTGTTTTTTTTTGTACTTATATTTTTCTATGTATTTGTCTTTCTACCAAATGTACATTTTAAAGCATGTAAAAATTTTTTTACGAAAAAACAAATAAAACAAACGTCGAGCTAAAATTTTGTGGGATGAATTCAATTTCCTTGACCTTGACTAATGGTTTTTTGCGTACATACTCGCGAATCTCACATGATCCGTTTATTTGTGTTAGGAAATTAGATCAAAACGAAAAAAAATTGCAAGTAAAAAAAAACTCTCACATGAGAATAAAAGTTCCAAAAAGGCAGCAAAAGGAATAAATACAACGATTTGTGATTTTGTGATGGTTCTAAATTTTTGTGTGTGATTTTTTCCAAATGTGATGTCCCCATTTTTTGAATCTTATTCCATTGGCATTGGGCTTAATGATAACCCATAAAAATGTTTTTGAGACAGGGGAATTAGAGAGGAATGAGTCCAATTTCCACGAGTGTGACAATTGACAGCGACAACCACAGAACGCGTGCATGGCTTGCATTTATGGTTACAAAAAATGGCCAAAAAAATTTAATTCCCTTTTTGTGAATGAAGAATGAGTGCAAAAAGAACGTTCACCGACCTTATCATTTTCAAAAAGAAAAAAAAACTGCAACAATAAAAAAATGGCTTTGACAAGGACATGTACAAGCCTAGGAGCTGCCACATTCATACGAGAGAATTACATGTAGAATTCGCACGTGGGAAAAACGCGCATTTGTGAAGCTTGGAAATGCACACAAATCCCTCTGAGATTCTCTTTTGCTCTAATAAATTCCTTGGGGAACGAGCAGAGTCATAATTATTAAGATTCATCTTCATACACGGCACTTACTCCCTTTAATTTTATTACTTACTTATTGACTTACCCCTTTTTTTACCCAAAAAAAATGGCGTGCCCTGAGAGAATCTTCTTTGCAGGTTTTTTTCATCATTAGTTCCACATGAACGTTCCTAGCATGCTCCTCCATTTTTTTAGGGTAAATTAAATGATTAAATTGGAAGTACCAAAAATGGAATTGTCGAAATCTTTCCACGCTCTGCAATCAGAATTTTATTAAATTTTAAAATTATGTGTACGAGAGAAAGAGAAAGGAAGATAAAAGAAATGTAAAAATAGAAACCAAATTGCAGTTTGCCCCGCTAATTTTAGTACTTGCCCACAATTATTTCTGCAAAGGCGCTTCCTTTTCTCTTTTGTGTGGTCACAAGTAAGGATTAAATAGGAGCAAATTACTATCTGATGGCTTAACAATCAATTGGATTATCTCCAAGCGGCTTTTATTAGCAAGATAATCTCGGAGAAAACAGCCCAGGAAATGCATTGAAGGATTGAACAATCTCTTTTGTGTCTAAAGTCCAATGGGATTAATCAGATTCGATGTTCAACAATCAAACTTAATTTTGTGGTCAATAATTTCTTGAACACGGATTTGAAATCAAAAGTGCAGGGAAGTAAACAAAAATAATTGGGGTGCCCATCACCAGAGGCATAATCCACATAAGCCACGTCCGAGAATCTCCTGAAGAGCAAGGACATTTCACCGACTTAGCGCAACCCCCACAGAAAGAGCTGATTCAGCACATTTCTTCATATTTTGTTTTGGTATGATTTCTTTTTACAATGCCCAAGGAATAAATAAATCGCACAATGAAAAAGTGAAACACATCTTGGCGGGTGACCAAAAATGGGAGGGAAATCTTGCCGTGTTTATTGTTACACATTTTATTATTATTTTTTTTGTACCTTTTACATGCAAACAATCACTTCTGCCTTTTGGATATTTCCGTTCTGATTCTATTTTATTTACAATGGAATGCATGCGAAGGTGCGGAAGAAAATGTCCAAAAAAGAGAGATTTCTTTTGGGGGGAAATTTTTTTTTTTTTTTTACTAGAGCGAAAAGAAAGTGTAAAAAAGGGTAAGGAGAATGTTTACTTTTTAATGCGTGAAGGCTTCAAAAAAATAACAAAATAAATTAGATAAACACTTAACACGACAAAAAAATTAAACAAACACTAAACACAACAAAAAATTAAACAAACACTAAGCGCAATAAAAAAATTTAAAAAAAAAATTAATAAAAGAATTTTAAAAAATACAACAAACAATTAGATCCAAATATTTAAAATGCAAAATTCGAACTAGTACAAGATACAATTGAACAAATGCCATAAAAAATTTAATAAATGCCATAAAAATTGAAAAATAGACAATAAAAAGATCATGCAACAGAATCATTAAAAAAATAGAAAATTACAAAAAAACGTAACACAAAATGTACAAAAAGCGCAACAGAAAATTTCAAAAGGAAACAAAAAAAATAAAACGCAGCCGAAAATTTACAAAAAACGCAACAGAAAATTTAAAAAGAGGACAAACAAATTTTTTAAAAGGGCGACAAATAATTTTAAACAAAGGTAACAAAATATTTAATAGAACTACAGAACGCAGCCGAAAATTTAAAAAAAGCGCAACAGAAAATTTACATAAACGTAACAGAAAATTCAAACAAAAATGCAATAAATTTTTCAAAAAAAAAAATGCAATTAAAAATTGAACACGATGCGAACAGAATTACAGAAAATACAGCTTCCATTGTAAACTATTGATCTGAACTACAGCATGGGATATGACAAATGCTAAATGCCCTTCGCTTCCCCCCAGAAGAGTAGCTGTTACTATTATCTTTGGATAATCCCAATCCTTTACTCTTGTCCGCCTCCCCCCGAGTGACCTCGTCAAGGTCATGCCCCACGTCCAATTCCTTCTTACTCCCGCTATCCGTAAAATTCAGGATTTTTGATGTCCCCCCAGAAGCTTTGGAAGTCTTCCCATGATTATTGTTATTATTATTGTTAATCCCCCTTAATCCCTCCTGTCGATCCGGCTTGAGGAGCTCTTCGATAGTGAAGGATTTGATTTTTCGCCGATGATAATGCCGAATAAAGATTTTGGGCTCATCCACCACCACCAACATCTCCTCCTCATCCTCCTCCTTCACTCTTTTCATCCCATCCTCCTCATCCTCCTCGGAAGAATCTCCTCCAGCCTCATTGATTGCCTTCGATAGTTTCGTGGATGACTCCGTTGCCCGGGAAGTGTAATTAATTGGGGTCGTCTCCACGGAGGTAGATTGTCCTCTTTCTCCTCCTCCGGAAAGGGAACCTCCAGCCACGGAGGAGGTCAATGGATTCCAGAAGGGAAATGCCGCAAAATAGTTGAAATGTTGGGAGAATGAGAGCTGGAATGAGGAGGATGAGGAGGATGCCGCCGAGGATCCGGACTGATTCAAGGCAATGGCCGTTGGCAAAAAGGCTGAAGTGGGACAGGCTGTGAAATGACCAAAAAGGAGCATAGATGCATGTTATTCATTCAATCCTCCTAAATTTTTTTTATGTAAATGGTCATAGATCGACAATTTAAAGCTCCACAAAAAAAAATCCATTTATCTTCACCAACTTTCAAAAGACGACAGTTGGGAAAAGTACACCATGACGTGATTTTTTTTATTGGAGATATTCTCGTTTTTTTTAAAGGAAATTGTTTTTTCTTCTCTCATCTTGAAATAATAAATACTTGAGAGGGGACAAGGAGGTTGAAGAGTAATTCGTTTGAGGAGGTGAGTTTGACATGGACCGTTTTTCTCTGATTGTGACTCAACCGTCTCTCAGGACATGTTCATCTGTCCACGAAGGGATTTTCGCATGAAGTGCGTGGGGAAATGTAAACAAAGGACAATGGTGAGGAGAGGACAGAGAGAGAGAAAGAGAGAAAGAGAGAGAGAGAGAGAAAGAGAGAGAGAAAGAGAGAGAGAGAGAGAGTCAAGAAGAGGCTAGAGGGTCCCTTAAGTATATGGGGAATTGTTTGGGAATGAGTAATCCGAGACTTTCGGAAATTTTCTTTGGAATGCGATAGCTAAACGTTGTAATCCGATTTTGTGGCAGTTTGGACAACAAAGTGGACTTTTGTGTTTGCGGAGAGTGAACGACAGAAGGAGAAATGCAAGGATGCAGGGAGAGAGACACAGAAAAGATTTTGAAGAGACGAGCGAGATTATTAGAAGTTTTAAGGTAAACAAGAATGGCATAAATGAAACAAGTGTCAGAATGCAGAGAGTAATGTGAAAAGTGATTCCCGGACAAAACGGTCGAGGGAGTCAAATTGAAGTGGGGCGAAATTATGGCGGATTATGGAGAATAGGGCGGATAAGAATAAGAAAAATTACAAGAGTGAAAAAGAATGAGAGAGAAAGAGAAGTGGGTAGAGAGAGAGAAAGCGAGAGAGATACAAAATAATAAGAGAAGAAAAGAGAGATTTAAAGGAGGAGAGTGTGTCTTCCGACAAGATGCGGTTTCTCTCTCTCTCTGCAGAAACAGAGAGAGAAATACAGGGTGACGAAAAAAAGAGAGAGGTTCCGAGGCAGTCAGAAAGAGAATGGGATACGAAAATAGCCATAAGGGGGCAAAAATGCTGAAAGAGAGAGTGGGATAAAGAGATAAATAGAGAGGAAGGAAGTAGGATAAAAAGATAAATGGATAGTGTTGAGGGATAAGGAAATATAGAGATCATGGCGGAGTTAAAGGAAAGGCAAATAAGAGAGAAAGAAAGAGAGGAAGAGATAAAGAGAGAAAGAGAGAAAAAAAGAGAGAGAAAGAAAGAAAGATATAAAAGGAGAGAGAAAAAGAAAGATAAAAGGAGAGAAAAAAAGAAAGAGAAACAGAAATAAATAAATAAAGAGAAAGAAAGAGAGAAATATAGTAAGAAAGATGTGTAATGTAATGTAATGTAATTGCTTTATTGTCAAGATTCACAGTGTACGCACTGATTTCCAGAAACAGACATTGAAAAAGATAATGAAAAAGATAGTGAGAAAAAAGACAGAGAGAAAGTAAGAAAGAGATAAAAGGAGAGAATAAAAGAAAGATAAAAGGAAAGAAATAAAAGGCAGAAAGAAAGAAAGAAACAGAGAGAGGGGGAAAAAAGAAAGAGAAAGAAAGAAAGGGAAAGAAAGAGATAGAAAGAGACAGAAAAGAAAAAAGATAGAGACAGAAAGAACGAAAGAGAGAGAAACTGTGAGAAACTGAAAGTGATAGAGGATGAAAAACAAAAAACAAAGAACATCTTCCATATGCACTTGTTCCTCTTGAGAAAAAAATGGTTCACAAGCGGAAAGATGCCGGCCTTCTTATTCCATAAAGGATTCTGGATGAAAGGGGGTGTTCCCCATGTTAATAATGTTAGTGAAAGGTAAAAGGGCAGGGGGTTGTAACAGTGCTCGAATTGTATCTCTTCCTCCTGTCAGATGTCTGTATGCGTGGAGTTTCTGCTTAACCTCGGTTCACGTCAACTACTATAGTGCTATGCATACACAGTTATATGTACAATACGTTCTCTGAGGGAATTTACTAAATGGTTTGGAAAGGGGAGTGGGATCTTTTTGTCTCAAACTTCTTTCCTAAAAATACTTGGAATGATGGAGAAACCCGGGGCATAATTCAGAGATTCAAAGGGTGGCCGGGAAGCGAAGAGAAGGAGATAGAGGCGAAGAAGAAAGCGGAGAAGGAGGCGGGGAGAGATTTACCGGGGAAAAGAGGAGAGTCGAAACGTAGCCAGAAATTACGAAGGACAGCATTGTAGACAGAAAGGGAGAGAGACTACGTACTACACACAAGAGGAAAACCGAGAGGGGAGAGAGTGAAATGGAGAGAAAGCGTTTGGGAAACGAGAGAAAGAGGAAAATCGAAATGCAAGAGAGAACAAATAAGTGAAGAGAAAGGGAAAAAGAGGGGACGAATAAAAAAGAAAGAAGGATGGAGCAAGAAGTTACAGAAAGCTGAACAAATGAGGGATGGAGTCACAGTAAATGAGAGAAATTGATGACACACAGAGGAAGAGAAAGAGAGCGAGAAAAATAGGTCATAGAGGAAGGGAGAAAGAGAAAAAAGGAAAGGAAAAAAGTAACAGCAAATAAGGAAGCGAAAGAGAAAATGAAAGAGAAAAGTTGAAAGACACCAAACGACAAGTATTGAGTGAGATGAAGAAACAAGAGTGAGAAAACGCACCTGGAAAAAACCATAGCAAGGAAATATAATATACAGAGAGAAATGCTTGTTATTGAGAGACAGCGGGCGAAGGAAATATATAGTAGAAAAAAACAAGGAGGGCCAGAAAGAGAGAAAGACACAGGAAAGCAGGGAGAGAGAAAAGTCAGAATGAGAGAAAAGTAGATAAAAAGATATTACAGAGAGAAATAAATAGATGAAACTACATATGAATATAGAGAAAGAGCAAGGCAGAGGAATCAAAAATAAAGAGAGCCAGCTAGATAAAGAGCGAGTCAGAAAGAGGGAAGTATACATACAGAGAGAAAGTGAGAGATAAGGAGGCAAAAATAGAGAAAATAACGTTACAAGAGAGAGAAAGACAGAAAATGTTATAAGAGAGAAAAGAAAATGGACAGCAAAAGCGAGCAGAAAATCGAGAAAGATGAAAATATGGAGAGACAGAAAGAGACGGAAATAGGGAAAGAAAAAGAAAGACAAAGATAGAGCAAGAAATTGACAAAGTGAGAGACGGAAATACTAGGGAGAGAAAGAGAGAGACAAAGAGAGAGATGGAAATAGAGAGAGAAAAGGAGAGACAAAGAGAGAGTAGGAAATAGACAAAGAGAGAGAGATGGAAATAGGGAGAGAAAGAGAGAGACACTGAGAGAGAGAAAGTGGGCGCGAAATAGAGAGAGAATGCGAAAGATGGAGATGGGGAGAGAAAGTAAGAGAAGGAAATAGACAGCGAAAGAGAGAAGGAAAGAGAGAGAGAGAGAAAGAATGAGATAAAATTAGAGAGAGATGAAGATAAGAATAGAAAGAGATAAACCGGGGGACAAAATAAAATGACAGAGAGAAATAAAGCGAGGAAAAAGTGAAGGAAAGAGAACGAAGGAGATAAAATGAGAGAGAGAGAGAGAGAGAGAGAGACAAAGATAAAATGAAAGAAAGAGAAGGAGCGACTGAGAGGTAAATGCGAGAGGGAGTCAGAGGGTGGGCCTGGACCAGATTGGATGGACCTTTTAAAGAAAACTCGTCATGGGTGCTTGGCATTTCCAGCAATTGTGTCTTTTTAACTCAAGCTCATTGGGAATGTGAGTCATGTGTAGAATTTAAGTGATGGTAAATATGGACGGGGTGGTGGCGGAGGCGGCTCGAGAGTTTATGGGGCCTTAATATGTAGATAATTATTAATGAGCTGAGGGCCGTAATAGCTCTGGTCTGGTCTCAGAAAAAAATGGTTCCTTTCAGCTAATTTTGCTCCATTTACCCATGCACAGACTTAAACACACGATATATGCATACAGTCTGTAAAAAAACATCCCATTTTCCCATTAGCCCCCAAAGCCCGAACATGAATGGGTTTTCTATGTGCTAGCAATAAAGCTATTAGATGAAATAATGCATGTTTTTTGTCAAATGAATGAAGTCATTTTTAGGAGCCTCATTTTTTCCTTTCGGAAGAAGTTTTTGGTGAAAAAAAAGTTCCTCGTCTAAATGCACACGGATGTTTATTACCGGCTGCCGTCATAAGAGAATTACATTGCAGGATTTTTTATCCTAATGGCGTTAAGGCTTGTGAAAATAAATGTATTTCTTATATGTATAAAAAATGACCAATAAAATATTTACGATCCCGTTTTTTTCTTTAGCTAAAATGCACCATGAAGTAACACGAAGGGGCTAAGAATAATTAATTACATAATCAGAAGCTGCAGCCGATCAGAATTATAATTTCTTGTCATGCTTCAGAATATGCAAATGCTTTCAGATTCCAGATCCCATTTTCATTTTTTTCCTGCCCCATTTAGGCTCCGGAATTATTCAACAATTGAAACTAAACCGGCATTTAGCTTATTAGAAAGGGTTTCAGTTTCAGACATCTTTTAATTATAAGAAATTTTGCTTTAAAATTGGGAGACAATCCGGCGTTGTAGACAAATTCATGTCATTTTAAGTTAGTTTTAGACACAAGATCAATCTATAAAAAAAGCATTTAATCATTGCGGAACAAAGAAAGATAAACGGCGGAAAATTGGGGCGAAAATAACAAATTTTTAACTTCCATAAAACAGTTTCATTTTGTACAAGAAAAGACACGAAATGGCTGTGATTTCTTGATTTTGAGCTAAAAATGAGCATGCTTTTTTAAATATATCTAAATTTATACCTTAAACTGATAATTGATTGCATGAGAAGCATAATTTCTGCTGGAACAAGCATAACTCGTTGATAAAAAACGTAATTATTTAAAGCATAAAGAGCACAATTGCTTAAAGCAAAAAAACGTTTTTTGATAAAGCACAGTAATTTTTTTATAGTGCTTTATCATGTGTAGTCATAAAACGCTTATGTTGGCTTGCCCCTTGCCATATATGAACATGCAAAAGATTCAAAAGACAGCGCCATCTTCGGGACAATAATGTAACTCTGTAGGACGTTTCATTAGTAGTACTTTCATTACGTGTAGCGAGGAGGCTCGCACTGGGTCGCAGTAATTCCTAAGGATTCCTTCGAATGTGTTAAATAATATTAATTTGATATTCTTCTTGTAAGTACACATATATGTATACATATAGACAGTTATGCACATACATACATATGTATATGCATGTATTTAATTTCTTAGTCTAAAATATAAATATTTAAATGGTACTTTAGAATTTATTTATTTTATTTTTCATAAAAAATGAATACGAATTTAGAACTACAGTGGTGTCTCTATATTACAACCCTGAAGGAAATTGCGAAAAATATTGTTACAGGGAAAAGTTGTTATATAGAACATCAAATATGCACCTTACATGTACGAGGGACTGGAAAACTAATGTTGTTACAGAGAAATGTTGTTATAAAGTGTCTTTTTGTAGAGAGACTCCACTGTAATTGTTCCGAGTACGCCTATTGCATTGTAATACATACAAGAGAAGCTATTTTGGTTTAAAAGACAATTTTATTTATTTTATCTTGATCTTGATCTACAAATTTCTACAGAAAATGTATGGCAAAGTTTTTTCGGCGTGCATAAATATCCAAATAATTAATACGAAATTTCTGAAACCTAAAAAATTTTCTCTGTGGACCCCAAAAAATATTTTTTTTTCATTTAAAATATATGTAATGATTTTACATGTAAATTAATCCTGAATTGCCCGAGTTAGAATAGAACATTTTATGCGTCTTGGTTTTATAATTTTACTTTCAAGTAACATATACGATTTTTATTTTTGATTCAAGGAATAAATTCGGGATCCAGTGAATGAATATGATAATGGATGTCCGACACGATTTTCTCCCCGGAAGTTCGGTCCATTAGGGCTTTGTCCACAAGGGTGGAGATTCGAATTTTCCCGGCGTAGGACAGGATGGTGAAACAAAGTCCTTGAGACAAATTTTAATTAAATTCCAACCATTTTAAAAATATACTTCAGTTTCATCCGAAAAATTTTGCCCGCACCAGTACAATAGTTTCAATATTACAAAAAATATTATATTATATTGTATACAAAAATACGAACAATTATATACCTTGATCTCCATGCAAAAGTCCGCCAACGAAGGAAATCTCCTTCATCCGAAGCCCTTCCATCTCACAGACTTGCTTCGGTCCCCGAAAATTGGACACAATCCCAGTAGAAAAGACATTTCTACTCCAAAACTTCGCCTGGCTGGAATTGAGCCATCCAACAAAGGGAATTAAAGCAAAATTCACAGCCGTCAACGTCGATGTCCGTACCTCATTCAAATATCCATTTATTTCCCCAAGAATCTCGGCCGGATCCTTTTGTACATTCCCAACAGGGAGTTTGGTAAAGATGAAGCTCCAGTAATTCCCAAGGATTTCCCTCCCACCGTATGGCATGGGCATCGGAGAGATGCAATGAAGGTTTTGAGGCATAGAGCCATTTCCACTGCGGAAGTATTGCCCCAAAGCCAGGGTTATTCCGTACAAGATCACGGAGGTAACGGTGGTCCCAGGACAGCTTTGCTTGCTGATCCTCTTAATCCGTTCCAAGTCCAACGTCAGTAACGGCAAGGGATGGTACACTCGTTGTAATTTAATCCCCGAATTATGTAATTCGTTGATATCTCGGGATTCCCACCGTTGCCGGACTTGATCGTACGGGATCCTCCAAAATGCCCAGAGGGCTTGACGGGCACCGTTGGCCGTCCCAGATTGCACTTTCCTTCTCGGAGGAATTTCTTCCGTGGCATTGAGAAGGTCCTTCATCAGCACCATGATGGCCATGCCGTCCGCCAGGCAATGGTGAATCCGCAAGAATAAAATGGTTTCATCCTCTCCGTTATTTCCTACCAAAAATTCCCAAGGACTTCTTCCGGGCTGGTAGGCCCTTGGAATAAGCTTCTCCTGGACACTTTCCAGGCTCTCGCCGCCTCTGTCCAGCAGATAAAATTTCACATGAGCCCGAATATCAAATTCCTGGTCTTTCTTCCAGAAATAAAACCCCAAAAATGTCACTACAAATTGACGCAACTCCGGGTAGGCCCATATATTCTGTCCCGGGTTTTTCCTCTTCTCAACGATTCTGGCCAGGACCCGATCTTGCCAAAATTTCTCGGATTTCACTGGACCGTTCAGCACCGAGCGAACCACTAGGCTGGCGCGACAGGGTCCGTCGTAAATGGAGTCCGTGGCAAAAATTGCATTCTGGCCGGATAGGATGGATTCGAAGCCCAAATATCGGGAGGTGACTTGGAGGAGGAGGCGCGTGAGGAGAATGGGCAGTTGGGGGAGGAGGAGGAGGGGCACAAAAATCACGTATACCACAGTGAGAAATATCAGAAAAGAGTGATTTATGAAAGTACGCAAAAATTTCCATCTCTGATTTTCAAACGCCGCCATGGTGCCTTGAAGATGATTAAAGTTAAAGTGGATTTAAGAAGACTAAGGTTGAAGTGGATTTAAGAAGATTAAAGTTAAAGTGGATTTAGGAAGGCTAAAATTAATTATTTGCTTAGTGACACACATTTGGGTATTTTCATGTTTTCAATTGTTCTAAAATTCACTGTCAAGGCGTGGGACGACAAGCAAATGACATGAGAAAGCTTGCCATTCATCTTCACGGACATTTAAAGGTGCGAGGAAATAGGGAAAAACGCCTTTTGGTTCCCATACAATGCTAGTGGCACTTTGCCGATAAAAAAAGGAACAATAATTCTATACAGTCGACTCTCTCTATAACAGCACCCTATATGCACCAGAAAAAGTGTTCTTATAACCAACTGCTGGTATTGAGAGTTAGTTAAAAAGATGTTTATATTAATTAATTCAGTTTATTTTCAGGCTTAACTTTGATAATTTTCCAAATTCTAATAATATTCACAAAATCTGGCGTAAACATTTACATTTTAGTGAGAAAAGAAAGAAATTGTGCTGGTATAGAGCTCCGGTGCCGTTATAGAGAAAAGGTTAATGTTGAAGGGATGCCTGACTTAGGCGCTAATGCTCTTATAGGGAGAAAGTGTTGTTATAGTGAGAGGAATGTGACCGAGGGAAGAAAATACCCTGCTGTTATAGAGTAAGTGCTCTTAGAGGGAGGGCCGGTATAGGGAGAGTCGACTGTACGAATTTTATACACGAATTATTTCTAGCGAATCACCGTCCCGCCCTTCCTCGGCCGCCTCCCAGACAAGAAGCTACTGAGCGGCGGATCCTTGCTATTTGACAGCCGTCTCGGACAATGCACGAGCAGATGGTGCTTGGTCAAGAAATTCCCACTATAAAATTTGGCGGGGCAATTCATGCACTCATAGATCCGGTCCCCCTTCTTATGTACGGCGAACCTATGTTTCGCCAGTTCCCGTCGGCTATTAAAGGCCACCTGGAGGCGGCTGCAGTAGGGACAATTGAACACCTTCCCGCCGTGGGCCTCCCGACGCCGGTGGACTAAAAGGGCGGAGCGACGGGTAAAAGCCCGGTAGCAGGTTCCACACCTAAATTTGTACTCTTTATTGTGATTCTTCCGGTGGAGAGTGAGCTCCCTCTTGCGGCTGAAGAATTTGGAGCAGACTCCACAGATCCAAAGGGCGTTAGGGTGGGCTCGTTTTTCATGGAGGAATAATTCCACCCTGGAATCCAGGGGGACTTTGCAGATCTCGCAGGGGTACTTCCCTTTTTTGTCGGGGTGCGTCCGCTTTTTCCTCCAATGACTTTCTACGGGCTTTTTGGGGGGAAGGGAATTTCGAAGCAGAATGAAATTTTGAGGGGAAACGAAATTTTGAGGGGAAAGGGATTTTTGAGGGGAAGCGGACCTTTGAGGAGGAAGATTGTTTTGAGGAGGAAAATTCTTTTGAGAAGGGAAACTTTTGTGCCTTTCAAGAGAGAGAGCGGTCGGGGGGAGGGGCTTAATTGGATAAATGGGAGGAACATCCCGGCGAGACATCTGCAAATGTTTTGGCGGCGGCAATGCCGCCCGGGAACCATTTGTATTACACGGGGCGGGACGTTTAATGTGATTTTGCTTGAGGGTATTCAGAGCTTTAGCGTCTATTAGGACGAGATTGGGCAATTTTGGACGGGACGGCGGGGCCTTTGATAAGTCCGTCGCCCTTCCTACTATTATATGCGGAGGAGGAGGGGGAGGTTTTTCCGGGGTGATACCAGCAAAGGGATCCTTGTGGGTTTTCTTCGGCATCGTGACCTTCTTCGCCTTTCTCCGCCTCCTCTTCTTCCGCAGAACGGTTCCGGGTACCATAATGGTGGCTCCGCTCCGGAGCTCCAGCTCTCCGCCGACGAAATTTGCGATGGGGTCGGATTTTGAGGCGTCTTCTTCATCGGAAAGCACGAAGACGAGGACGGGTGAGGGGGACTTTGTTATCAGTAGAGGGGACTTCCGGGGATTATTTGTGACTTTTGTGGCTGCTGAAAATTCTCTGTAGTCCTTCAGGGGGCGCAGGGGTATTGAATGATCCTTGTCTTGTTGACTGACCACAAATTCGAAGGGGTCCACTGGTACAGATTTTGGAGGACATTTTGGTGGTGATAGGACATCATCTATCCGGACCAGGTTTATGGTGGGTAAGGTGATCCCCGTGGAAATGTTTGCTTTATTTAAAGCTTTTAATGATTTTCCAGGCGAAGAGGAAGTTGCTTTTCCAGATGATGTACTTGCTGATTTTTTTTCTAAAGAATTTGATGGCTTCGCACGCTCCGCTAATGTTTGTGCTTGCGATATCTTCTTTTGCGCTGAAGTGTTCGGAGTTTTTTGCGTAGATGTGCTCGCCGGTTTTTGTGTTGAAGTGCTAGCCGTTTTTTGCGCTGATGTGCTCGCCGGTTTTGGCTGGGGTACGCTCACGTTTTTTCCCGGGGTTGTGTTGGCGGTTTTTTGCGGGGAATTACTCGTATTTTGCACTGAGGGATTCGCGGTGTTGTATTTGGCTGAGTTCGCCGTTTTTGCTGCTGAAGAGCTCGCCATTTTTGCTGCTGAAGTGCTCGCTTTAACTGCGTTAGTGGTTGAAACTTTTATGGGGGAATAGTTTGCCGATTTATTTGTTGATGAACTTGCTGTTTTGGCCTTAGAACTGCCAACTCCCGAGTTTGTTGCAGATTTCGCCAAATGTAAAGATACAGAGTTCGCATTTGTTCGTACTGATGGTAATGCGGATGATGTCTCCGTAATATTTTTCAGATTTTTTGGGGACGGACTTCCTAATTTTTGTGCTGCATGGTTTGCCGATTTTCGGGGAGAATGGTTCCCCGATTTCTGAGTTGAATGGTTTGCCGATTTTTGCGTTGAATTGTTTGCCGAATTTTGAACTGCTGTTCCTTCCGGTTTTTGCCCCAAATTGTTTGCCAGTATGTCGAATAAAGCGCTGCTATTTTCTTCTACAGATTTGGTTGTGGATTTTCCTGAGATTTTCGCCGTCGAAGTCAATACAGTGTTCATTAATAATCCTTCGGAAAGCTTGGATGATTTCCCCGCCAAATAACCGCTCGACTTTTCCTGTGAGAGAATCACCGATTTGTCTGCCGATATGCGCTTTTTGACCGCCACCGGAGTATCAGCAGGTTCTGGTGAAATCCTCGGGGAATCTGCTTCCAGAAGGTCCCCCAATAATTCCGAGGGAGTATCCGGCCGGAAATGAACGCGTTTTTTCGCGCGAGACGGGCTGTGTAGTGATTCCGTCTCCGAAGGGGAACTTAGCACCATAGGAATTTCTATGTCGGCGAATGGGTCACTTTGAGGTGACTCCGGATCGCTTCTGGACGTCACCGGGGAAATCGACGGCGATGGAGTCTTGTACATCTCTATGCCTTGTGGATTCGTGCCCAGATTTTGCGCGACAACACCGCCAAAATCCAGATGCGCTTCTACTTGCCTCACTTGCTGTAGATCTGGTAAATCATCACAAATAATCACTTCCGGTTCGTCCTCCCCCGGACTATCTTCGTAGTCTTCCAAGTCAATGACTAAATCCGATGTCTCGGTATCCGGAACGAAATCCAATGTCTCCGCCTCCTGAAGTAAATCCAATGTCTCTGTGTCCGAAACTAAATCCGATGTTCCCTTTTCCGGACATTGCCGCTGGGGTGGACACTTCGAAAATCCAGAAGTTCCCATGGAATCAGGAGCAGGTCTAATTTTTAATTTTGCACACACTCCCGGAGGAGGCATCAGGGGAATGTCCTTTGAACTACCCGGCCCAGATGGTAGCAGGACCTCACTAGGGCGATTCTCATGTGCCAAGGGCCTGCTGATAGGCAACGACAGCATGGACGGAGTGATTTTAAGCACTGATAGATCATCTGCGCAACTGTCGTAATCCGTTGCATCAACTTCCACGGGAGGGCGCAGGCGCGTTAGATTAAAGTGATTGCGCACCGCTTTCTAAAGAAAATGCGTCAGCAAATATAAATTTAAATAATTTTTTTTTAAAAATACTAATAAAATTTAAAAAAAATAATAATAAACTTTTTACTGCAGTCAATTCTCTCTATAACGGTTTAGCAAAAAGCAGCCAGAAAAACCATTACAACGAATAACCGATGTAAGGAAAACCGTTTAAAAACGGGTTTAATGGCGTGGAATTCGTAATTACCGAAAAACCGGTATAGCGTGATGGCGTGGACTAAAACCGTTATAGCAAACATGAATTTATGGCGGGGATTCAGAAATTTGAAAAAACCGCTATAGCATGTGAGGGCGTGGCCTAAAACGGTTATGGAAAAAAGGAATTTATGGCGAGGATTCAGAAATTTGAAAAAGCCGTTATAGCATGTGATGGCGTGGACTAAAACCGTTATACCAAAAGACATTTATTGGTCGGGGATTCAGGGCTTCCCCGGTATAACGAAAACACCGCTATAAAATAACCGTTATAGAGGAAGATTTTAGCCTTAAAATGGTCTCGGGCGGGTATGTTAACACCGTTATAAGGAAGTCCATTATACAGAGAATTGACTGTATACAATCTGCAACGGAGTTAAAATTGATTTGTGCGGAAAAATTTGTACCGCGGTGCTGAAACCTTTGTTGCAAATTTTGCAGGACATTCCATCACAATGAAGCTTCAAGACGTGATCTTCCAGATCCCGGACGTGCACGAATCTTTCCGGACACTTTCCGCAGCTGAAGCGTGCCTCCAGGCCATGAAGAAACTCGTGGTTCTTTAAAGTGAGCATGTGCCGGGCTTTGAATTTGCAATTGTGGCACTTGTATGTGAGGCAGGTCGTTGCGTACGTGGGCTGCAGGGCTAGCATGACGACGCTGGAAATTTAAACGTCAAATTTTTGAAATTTATTTACGAAATCCATTTTTTGAAATTTATTTACGAAATCCGTTTTTTGAAATTTATTTACGAAATCAATTTCCTGAAATTTATTTAGGAAATCAATTCTTTGAAATTTAATTACGAAATCAAATTTTTGAATAATTTTTAAATCACCGTAATTTAGATATTCTTTTGAGTTAAAATGACATTATAGTGAATTACATTACAAATTGCCAGACGTTTTCAACATACCTTTGATCCAAGTGCCGGAAATGCTTTAATTTCTTGTGGACAATCAAATTTGCCTGGAACTTGAAGGACAAATCACAAATATTGCAAATATTCACGTACTTCGGCATTTATACAGGCAGTTAGCATTTTGACCGGAGAAATTTTGCGGGTTTGATATCCCGAAAAGCAATTGTTTACATCATACTGTACACATTACAAAAATTTCCACTGACGCCAAAGGAAAACTGCACCAGGCACTGGAATTCCCAGGGCGAAGTTTCAATGGTCAAAATATTTTCTCCCGTTTGAAATTTTGGCGCCCAGCACAATAAATTTGGATAACACTGAAATGGATTTATCGAGCCCTGGAGAGTTAACCAGAATGCCGCGTTTCCTTCAATTTGTGCGAAGGAATTGGCAAATGGGAAAACAATGGGGAAAAAGAAGTCCCAAGTCAACTCCAGCATGCTTTAATTAGCATGTAATTAATAAAATTTTCGCACGGTGGGACATTATAATGATCATGATGAGTTCCACGATACATGTGTTATTTGTGCCACATCCGGATTAGTACAGCTCTCATGCGTAGGTAGACTTCAGGTGCAAATGGGGCTAAGTCCACACTTCATTTTAGGAAAAATGATCAATCAATGAATGAAATTATCAAAAATACCGCCCGTCAATTTTATTAATAATAAAAAAAATCTGGAAATTGTCTTGCATTAAGGAACAGCCAAATCATTATTTCTTTTTAATGCTTAATTACCAAAAATACGTGTTTACAGTCGCTCGAAATGGTATGTCTTTTCCATAGAATTTCCAGCTTTTTAATTGGTTTTTGCATCCTAAACTATGAAAGAATATTTTTTTGATTGCACTAATTTGCCCGCGCCGCCTTCAGCCGACCAAAATTCCAAGAAATCAGTTTAAAATTTATTTGAAATAAAAATCGTCCGCAATATTTGGAGCTTTTGGGACGCTACAGCGTCTTTCCACAAGATTTTCTTTCAGAAAAAGTTTTATTTAGTGTTGTGAAATTCGTAATTTTCCCAGTTTCCGTTCAAAATAAGTCTGTTTTCTGTTTTTGTCCAAAACATTTCTGAAGTGTTTACAAAAATCCGTGAAACTAATTGCCGACAAACAATGGAACATAAGCTGGTTTGTTTCTTCATATTGTCGTCTTACGTAAAAATGTGGAGCAGCCACTATCACGTACGTCTTCAGCCCTTAGCAAGGGAATATTCTTGAGGTGGAATCATAGTTAATTTCAATAATTATTCGGATTACAACGAGGAAGTCCGTTATATATCAATGTTTATGCCACCACAGTATTTTTTTTAACTCTTTGCATGTAATTAGTGGCACTAATACCAGGCCAAACTGTACTTACCTGAGCTTAATTGCTGTCTATTTAATTGGAGTATCCGTAATTGTATATAGTCGTAATGACGAATCAATACTTTTGTCAACGGGACAAGAAACAATACATATTCATATATACGTAGGCACCAATGTATGTACATATGTACAAGCTTATTACACATTCCTAAGAATTTCTTCCAGCGTGTGAATGCATACGCGTAATTATATTTAAGCGGGAACTAATTACCTTCGAATAGCATTGTCGAAGCTATTAATGAGCACCATTGATGGCAAAACAAATAGTAGCGTAATGGGTGATTGGTCATTATGTGGAGCCGTGCCGCCAGGCCGGAGAAGGCCTTAATGATAAGCAATAATTAATACTTTCCCTTTCGTGGTTTATTTTAAGCAGAACATACGAAGAGACACGGCACATTTTAGTGTGAATCCAATTCCAATTGTTGTCAATTACAATCCAGTTAATTTTGAGTTATTAATTAAAAACGTATCAAAAGGATCGATTTTCCCGTTATTTAATTTTAAATGTAAACATTTTATTTTATTTTAATTTTAAATTTAAACTTTTTATTTTATTTTTATTTATAAATTTAAACTTTTTATTTTATTTTTATTTATAAATTTAAACTTTTCATTTTATTTTTATTTATAAATTTAAACTTTTCATTTTATTTTAAATTTAACTGTTTATGTAATAAATTTAAAAACATTTAGAATAGAAAATCGATTTCAAAAAGGATACATTTCCCTATATTTAATGTCTAATGTAAATTTTATGTAATAAATTAAAGATTAAAATTTTTGAGAAGAAAAACGATTGAATGGGAATAATATTCTCAGCATTTAATTGAAATTTTGTACATTATAAATGTAAAGCGAACTTTGGATGGGCTACTTAAAACAATTTAACATTAATACAAAATGTCAGTCATGTTCATTTAAAATGTCTGCCTATTTTGCCTGTTTCCTATTCCTTCATATTATCCCCTTCCTACTTCTTAGCCTATTTTGATAACAAAATAACTGGCAGCCTACAAAAACCCTATAAAATAGGCCTACATTTTCAATTATAAAGCAAAATAAAGCAAAAAATTAGTAAAAATCAGTAGCCTATTAGGGGCAGCCTATTTGTTTTGGCTCCTGCCTACAGCCTATCTGTCTTTTTGACGCCTGCCTACAAAATAGGCCTATTACAGGCCTATTTTCTAGGACGGCGCCCATTATTGCAAAATGTAGTGTAAACTCGACTATCGCTATTTCATTTTTAATTTAAATTGCTTATGTATGTATAATAAATTATAAATTAAAATTTTCAGAGCGAAAAAGATATCAAATGGGATGCATTTCCTTATGTTTAATATAGAATTAAAATTCTTTGTATTAAATTAAAAATTAAAACGTTGAGAGGAAAAACGATTTCAATGGAATAACAGTCCCACCACTTAATTGAAATTGTGTACGTTTTAAATACAAAACTGACATTTCAGGTGGACTTAAGCCATTTAACTTTGATGCAAAATGTAGCATAAAAGTCGACTTTCTCTGTAGATAACGATTTACTATATCTGAAAAAATGGGAGGAATATTTTGGTCATTATTACCTTAACAAGCTATTAATTGAGCTTAAGCTTTCAGCTTTGGTTGTATCCGAAATTTTAATTCCACATAAAATCATGTGTTCACCTCATTACGCTGTGCTTGTAAATCCAAATGATTTCTATAATGGACAATCATTTCTAGGCCATCCAGGCAAACTGTGGGTGATAATGGAAGCTGTACATATGGCAAATTAAATAAAATTCCGGTTGAATCCAAAACCTGATTTTAGTGGAGAAACATAACAAATACAACAATGCTCTGGACATTGTTCAAATGTTTGTAAACGGCTTCATCACAGGGAACAATGAATTGGGTCACGATTTGTAACCAGCGGCGAGTAACGGGATGGTTCGGCATCGATAACACAAACACATAGAGCTCAAATAGAGAAGAGAAAATATACGGCAAAATCCCACAGCAATATTATATAGCCATAGTATTTAGACAAAAGCAAAAGGACAGCAAATCGGAATTATAGTCATATGTTTCAGTATTTTAATCGGAATTACATACACATTACCTATATTTTTGATAGAACAATATTTTATTCGGAATTTATAATTACAAATACACCCGACATTCTTTGTTCTCAAAACTTAACAATAGGATTTCGATATTTTATTGGTAATCAAAAATGTCTTCAATATGCTGCTAATTCCCGCCTTCGAACAAGTTTTTCTTGCAAAATCAAGTTACTGTAACGGTCTTTTTTTCAATTGGCAGTAATATAATTATTTATTTTGTAAAAACTTCAATTTTTCAGAAATCAGAGGAGTCAATTTGTAATATGTTTGATAGATTTTTGCGTTTTCTCCAGGCTTCAAATGACAGTGGAGTCTCTCTATAACAAGTCTCTTTATAACATTTCTATATAACAACATAATTTTTTTCGCCATTCGCACATATAAGTTGCATATTTAATGTTGTATATAACAACATGTTTCGCCTTTCCCTTCAGAGTTATTATATAGAGACTCCACGGTATGTCAGATTGCATTACAAACAAACTTTGAAAAGTATTCGAAAAGTATTTGAATACGTATTCACATGCCTGAGTATTTGAATAAAATCGTATCGGAATGAGAATTTATATTTTAGATCTCCGAAATTAAAATTAAAATTCATAATTAGGAAAAAGCACGTATTTTAATTGGAATTTGAATTCCAATTTTTTCGGATGTCATTCCTTGACTCACTTGACTCTCTTATCCCTTTTCCAAACTCTCTCTTTCTGTGAGAGGACAATAAAAGTGGGACTTGAAGCCCTATTAATAGTCAAAGTAGGCTATATATTCCTTCTGTGACGTGTGACCTAGTTGATGAGAGAGAGAGTGGGGGATATTTTTATTCTAAAAGAAATTTTTCTCGCCCTTCCCCCCACTCACCTCTCTCTTTCTACACTGATGAGAAAAATACTCTCTCTCTCCGTCATTCGTTCCACAGTCGGCTTCGTCGCTGGTCGCCCTTCACTTCTCTTCACCCTCAGCAATAATACAAGGTGACATTATTTCTCTCTTACCCTACTTTTCACATTTTTGTATCATCCCTACATTTCATTTGCATGCAACATATATACGTTTCGTGTATATTGTTAAAAGGAATTTTTTTAAAATTAATAATACGTTAGCGCAAATTCCCAAAAATAGCTAAAAACAAACGCCCAAATTTTTTTTTGTCGAAAGTTACACTGTTTGGGGTAAAATGAAAATTTTATAGGATCGAAAGAACTTGGCGTAATTTGGAATGTTCTTATGTAATTTTTCAAAGGAAAATTTTTAGTTGGGGACCCTGTTTTTGGAGACAAATTGATTGAATAAAAGCTGTGGAAAATTGGCTAATAAGTTTTTCAAAATGCGTGAGGTACAGAAAACAATTTCATTGGTTGTATTTTGAGGTCAAAAAAATTTTTTGGGGCTAATTGGACGCCATTAGATAGAAAGGTAGCGATTTGTGTTGTAGGAAAAGAGTTTTTTGGTGAAAGGCGAAACATTTGGGGCGAAGAAAGGATGAGAACGTATTAGAAATATACATAGATTGTATTGTGTAGAATAAATTGTATAGAATATTTTGTATAGACATAGAATGGCGCAAATTTGAATATAAAAATCTAAATATGGTTTCTTTGTTTTCCTGTTGATATTTTTCAGGGTGCAGTTTTTAGATATTAATTTTAAGAGAGCCAAAAAAGTACAAGTGAAAAATGAGTCACTCCGCCAGAATAGCGTTGATCCTGGCGGTGACGCTCCTCTCCGTGGCAATGGTGAGGGGTCAAGAGGACTCCCAAGGGAATCCCCTCAAGCCCAATGCTCAGCAGATTGAGAAATTGTGCAAGGACCGTCCCTTGGAGGAATATTTCCGTCTCTCCACCGAGGGAGATTGTCGGGACGTCGTCCGCTGTGACCGAGCCGGCCTCACCGGTGCCATTCGTCTTGCTGGGGTCAAGTGTCCCAATGGCCTGGCCTTTGACATCTTCAAACAGACCTGTGATTGGAAGGGGCGCGTCAATAACTGTGATAAATTGGAAAGTAAGTCCTAATTTCCGGTACATAATAAATACTTACGTATATGTACATACATATAGACACATATATACTTTCTTTAGATTAAAGTTACAAAAATTGCATGTTAACCTCGTAATAATTGCATGCATATAGCCTTAGGAATAATTTAAAAATTCGCAGGGGGTACAAAATTGAGAAATGTAGGAAATTGCAAAATATTTGTGTACACAATATGTGATGGATGTCACGATTTTTTCTCCAGAGCCTAGGAAGGTCTTGCCCAACTTGGTGACGGACGAGCCCGTGTGTCCAGATGGGAAGCTCCAGTGCGGCAATGGCGAATGTCTGGAAAAGGCCCTCTTCTGTGATGACAAGACTGATTGCACTGACGGTTCCGACGAAAATGCTTGCAGTAAGTCCAATATAATTTAGTTAATTATTTAATAACGTTAATTTTCCTACAACGCGGATCCTATTAAGACAATGTATCTATTTTCTCGTCTTTTAAAATTTTTCGTCTTGTGTAGGAAAATATAGGAATTTTCCATTTTAATTCGTTTCCAATTTTGTAATAAGATAACATGTGTGAGAAAAATCACTAATCAGATCAAATTCCTTTGCCTTAGTTTTTGTACTTTCAGAAACCATTTTTGTAATTTCAGAAATTTAGTTGCCATTCAAGAATTTTTTTATTGTAATTTTTTACTAAAGAAATTGTTTGATTTAGATTCACTAACAGGTTCTCATTTAGATGCAAAAATTTTTTTAATTTTACCTGCAAAAATTCAATTACATTTAGCTTGAAAAAAGTTTTAGAATTTAGGCGCAAACACTTTTTAAATTTAGCAGCAAAAAATCGATTGAATTTGGCTGCTCAAATTTCAGTCATTTTAGCTGTCTATAAATTTAGCTACACGGATTTCTTAGGAAGCTTAAAAATGATTTGCAAATTTATCCCAAAAACTATTTCTAAATTTGACTCCAGCACAGTCCCTAATTTATTACCAAAAATAATTCTAGAAGCGACCTAATCCTAAAATTGTTCCATAAAATACAAAATATATCCAAATAATAATAATAATTGCGTCACATTGTCACATACATAACCGAAGCGTTTTTACCAAAAGAACGTTCAAAACAGTAACTAAAATTCAATTATTTTTTTCGTTTAGCCGTGGAGACTGACCCGAACCGAGCCCCGGAATGTGATCCCACCCAATGCGTGTTGCCTGATTGCTTCTGCTCCGCCGACGGAACAAGAATCCCTGGAGCTTTGGAGCCAACCACGGTCAGTCCATTTCCTCTAATTTTTGTTGTTGCTCTACTCCATTGTTTCAAATGAGGGAAGAATCCTTTCCTTTCACCATTAAAATGCATTTCATTTGTAATTTCTCTTCTCTCATCTTATGAATTGGGAAGACTGGGATGTTTTCAAATGCAATGACCATTGCTTCTCTGTTCGTATGCTAATTAGCCTCATTGTTAAGAAACATGAGGCTTATTGGCAAAAACATAAGTATTACTGGAGCAAACAACAGAAAGTCCTTCAGCTTAAAAGATGGAAAGGAGTCAATTATTACGCACATTTATTTACATGCATTATTGAGCCTCTTATCATAGGCAAATCTCTTCCTCTTACGTCTTCTACTCTCTCTCTCTCTGTCTCTCTCTTTCTCTCTCTCTCTCTCTCTTTCTCTCTCTCTCTC
>JAQGBT010002073.1:0-26450 GCA_034698585.1 Disparrhopalites patrizii
CGGTGAGCAAACTGGTGACTTTGGTCACCCGAGTGACCATTCAACAATTTTGCTGTGACCATTGCCAACATTTGGGTTACTCGAATGTACATTAGTTTTGCAGTTTATCAGTTCAAAACGGTTACACAGAAATTACGCGTACAACGCAAATTCTGCAATGTACCGTGAGATACATACCTAAAAGTATAGCAAAGAACTCTTTATAGTATGGCAATAATTAAGTCTGCAGACGCGTGCTAAAAGTATTTAGCTGTTAGTTCTTCTCTGCTTTTTTTTTTTTTACTGAATCGCATCTCATATGTCGCATCTCATATGGATGCGGTTGAATATCGACGCAGCCGGTTTCCAAATCATTAAATGTGTTTAGCAAGGAATTGACAATCAAGTTTCTGTCGTACATATATCTCCGATATTCTCTTTTTAATCTCGCTTTTCTCCCTCATTTATCTCTCTAGCTACTCTCGATCTTTTCCTCTTTATTTACACCTCTTGTGGTCTTCATGATGTTTTCCTCTTTCATTTATCTCTCTTGCTCCTCTCAATGTTTTCCTCTTTAATTTCTGTCTGGATGTTTTGCTCTTTCATTTCTCTCTCTTAATTCTCTCGATGTTTTCCTCTTTAATTTATCTCTTGTTTCTCTGGATGTTTTCGTCTTTAATTTATCTCTCTTGTTGCTCTCGATGTTTTCCTCTCTAATTTATCTTGTTTCTCTTGATTGCGACTTCCAATTGTTACTCTTCATTGCGACTTTCAATTGTTACTCTTGATTACGACTTCCAATTGTTACTTTTGATTGCGACTTCCAATTGTTACTCTTCATTGCGACTTTCAATTGTTACTCTTGATTGCGATTTCCAATTGTTACTTTTGATTGCGACTTCCAATTGTTACTCTTGATTGCGACTTCCTCCAGTTGTTACCCACAGTTGCGACCATATGTTGCGACCGTAAGTGCGGGAAATTTGAAAATTCCACGATTGTACAAGTGACCCCGAAAAAGTTTATAATTAATATTTATTTATTTATAATTAATTAATTATTATTTGTTATAAGTATAAAAATTATTTATAATGTACAACTGTACAAGTAATGAATAGTTAACATTCGGTGTGCACTATTACTGAGAATCGGTGGCACCAAAATATTGAAAGATCCCCGTCCTTAGAATTACATAAAAATATATTTACCCATTGACCGGGATACTGCCATTACTTTGGGTTGATGTTGATAATAATGGAGACGGAGGTCTCAGCCGGACAAAAGGAGCAACAGGAGGCCCTTCAAACTCGATTGTATTTCATTTTGGATCAATTGCAGGTCATGGCCCGAGAAATTCCACCGTAAGGAAAACTTGTAGAGTATTATTTGTGAACTTGTAAAAATAGGCATAGGTTTAATGTAGATTTTTACATCTTAAAACAAATATTAATTAAACTTGATTTACAGGAAATTCCAGCAAAGAATGCCACATGAGCTCCTATCAGGTTTGGCAAATACTCTCCTTCACGACACTATTTTTGAAATCGTTAAGGGATTGAAGGAGATTCAAGATGTGACGGAGAAACATTTGTATCAGTTCCGGGTCAAACTACTGGAAAAACATAGAGGTATGCCCATTTGCTTCAATCGATATCATTCAATTCATATTTGCCATCTATTAGTACCTGCAAAAGTGCAAATATTCGATATTTGCTGGTGCCTATTAAGTACACGTCGAAGAAAAGTAAATAATTGATTGACTTTGGCAGTACTTTCTATTTTTTTTGTTTTCGATACAGTGGAAAGAGAGGTACTTCGACAGCAGCAACACTCCAAGCCATCATTTCATATGAAGGAACTTGTTCATCGACAAAAGAAGGATTTGAAAAACTATGACATGAAAATACTAATGAATATGGACCAGAAAGTCAGTGATCAGCAGGTCATGTTGGAGAAAGCGGGGGTACCGGGTTTCTACGTCACCAACAATCCCCCGGAAATTAGACTTCAGATGTATATTTTAGATTTCATACTCAAACTAAGTGAAATGCCTTTGCCTTCTGTTAGTTTAGAATAGTTTTAGCTAAGTTTTAGGTGTTTAGTTGTTTTTAAGTTACTTAAAGTGTCAGCCGGTGCCTGTATTCTGTTAATTAAATACAGGTATTCTGTTAGTTTTAACGTAAATGCACATTTTATGTGACATATGTACATACATATGTACATACATATTTTTTATAGTCCTGTAACTTTGACGGTTTTGTTATAAATGTTATGTTATAATTGTCCTAGTTAGCAATAACAAACTGGAAAACAACAGCTGCTGCCTCATTGGAGGTATATAGCGTAATAAGTAGTAATAAGAAAAAATGTTGAGCCTTTGCAAATGTACCTATGCATTGTACTTAATTATAAAAAAGGAAATAAGATTTATACGGATGTACACTGCAAGTAGATTTATTGTACTTTTATTGGTTGATGTGCATCCATACATATGTATTTTGTACTTACGTTTATTACTTTATTTAATAATGTACCAATTTTCTGAATTCCCGTGTAAATGTAAAATTGCAAACTCATGAAAACCATTATAGGAGAGTATTAATTCATGAACAATTTAAAAAATTTCACATTGATTTAATACTAAAAAACTAAATTATTAATTTATAACGGGAAATGTGAATGGCAAAATACATACATGATGCATAATATGTATATTTAATAAATAAATACTAAAGAAATACTATAGCTGTTGTAGATTGTAGATGAGCTACACTCTACTATACATACATATTATACATACATTGTATAGATTATTTACATATACCTTACCTATGTATATTTTTATCTTATATTATAGATTATTATTTTATTGCATTGTAAATTAATTGCTACATTCAATACAATAATGCCTGAATGCCGTGTGCCTTGGACCTTGGTCTCCTATTGACTACCGACACCAATTATCGTAATAAAGGTAAATTGTGTGTACGACTACTAGCAAAGGACTACCCGCAAAACGTGTACGTATACCTATTATAATAAAAAATAATAATAAGGCTTCTTTAGAGGGTATCGTGTAGGTCTTTGAAAGAAATTATCGCTTCATTAATATAATATTATTATATTTTTTAATAAGATTACACGCACACATCCATACTTATTGCTTCTAAGGTTTGTTTTTGACCAAGTGCGTGGGCTCTTAGTTGCAGACTTGGAGAAGCGAGTAAATGAAAATCTGAAACATTGTCCGTCATACCTATATTTTAATTATAAGTACTAATTATAACATTATAAGTGTTGTGTATTCCGATTTAGTATATGATCATATATCGGTTATACATACATGATCCAGCAATGGTATAGAAATGCAGAAACTCATTTCATGAATTCATGAAGCTTTTAGAAGGTCTTGCACCTAAAAGGATGCCTGGGAGCAGTTGCTAGCGATTAAATTGATCTCTCGTTCCAGTTTATGTACATAACAAGCGTAGGCAGTAAGACAGATATATGTACATTTATAAATATGTAAAATGCTGTACTTTGTACGAGGATGATATAGATAATAATAATTATAATTAATAATGTTTCCTTTTCCTTTCGTATAGGAATATACTATAGTAGGAAAGAGACGTTTAGTGCCATTCATATATTCAGCAGCTGACCAGTATGCCGAGCCTAATTACACCACATTACATTGCTTATCATGTACAATATTTACTCTTTTTACGAGTTATTAAACTATACACACGCATAATACCGAGCAAGTACTGATAGACAAATATGCATGTGTCGTGTGATAAAAGTGAGTTTTGAAAATATTATCCGGCCTTTCAATAGAAATGACCAACAGAATCACTTAACTCCGGCTTAGTCATCAATCAAACAAGCATTTCAGTCGCTTTTTCCTCGTCCTTTTTTTTTAATTTCTATATAATTTGGCCAAGAGAAGCTTTCAGATCCCATGTTCCAGTGTGAAGAGAAAATAGATAGTTTTTAATTTCCAGGACTTTCAACTTGTCAAAATGGAATTGGTGGAGGACGTACCTTCAACAGGTTTATAATTATATTTATCCGTGTAATTATATATCCGAATAGGCCAGACCGAATAACAAATAAAGTTTACATTTTCTTGCTAGGAGGAGTGGGAAGCCTTGAAGAAAAAGAGGGTGACCTGAGGTTTCACAAAACATTGCGAGGGAAAAATGTCCGTCTACTTAATGATGGGAAGGTGGCTGACAGGGTCAAAGGAATCAGTGATACGATTGTTTACACCAACAGATCCATTAACATTAATGAGAAGGTTTCCTCTTACAGACATGAATAATAAATTACAATATATGTACTGACGAGGAGCAAATCCTAACATTTGTATGCTTTAAAAAAGTCTAAAAAAATCCTGGGATGACATGAAAAGTGACCTCTGATCTCGTTCTATTTAAAGATCCGGGTTAAAGTGAATGCTATTGACCCAACCACGGCCGCGGGATTGGGCTACGGGATTACCACCTACAATCTCGGGAATTGGACAAAGCCTTTGCCAAAATACTGGAACGGTAAAGAGCCGGAAGTAACAAAATAAAATTATTATCCGCATATGCATATAAATGATATACAAATTTTTCCCGGAAACTTTCTCCAGAATTCGAAACAGCTCTAGAAGGTCAAGTGTGGAAGAAGCTTTTACCAAGTGACCAAGTGAGCATGGACACTGTGGTGGAACTTTGGGTCAACCCAAATGGTGACCTCTCCCTCCAGGTCGGAAATAATCCGGAAGAGGTTGTATTGACAGGAATAGACACAAGAGTGCCTTTGTACGCCGCCTTTGATTTAGGTTGGGGCGTTGTGGAACTAGAAATGCTTTCCTAAATTATTACAAAAACGTTTAACTCCCAAAGAGTTGTGATTTTATTTTTATTTTTCTTGTATTGCGAAATACGTGTACTGAAGTTAATTTGAAATACATTTCATAAGGACGTTGAATTTTGTGCAATATACTAGGACTACAAATTAATATATAGATGCCAAGATATTTAACATTAAAATAAAAGAGTGGTTGACCCGGAATTTTTTAATGACATATATTTTAAATTACACTCCATATCATTCGTTGTAACAATAAAAATGATACTTTGCAATTCTTACATACTTTTTTGATAACGCAAATATTATGATATACGATAACAGATAATGGAGATTTAGTGGCATTGAATTCTCGATCATGCAGCCTGAAACCTTGGCTTATGTTGTATTTCTTCCTGTGTTAATGTAACTAGTGTAAGTAAATATAAATACGTCATGACTTAAAAGCATATATCAAGGGTATATTTTGATGTAAAAATACATTTTAAAAGGCATTTATTTCGTACGCCCAGTTATATGTGTATTTACCGAGTTCTCAATTAATGTTTAGCTCTGCTGTTGGAAAAGATTCAGCAATTGAAATGAGCACCTAGTTGTGGGGATGCGGACTGCCAGCAGAACGTTGATCTAAATTTTATAAACTCAAATTTGCATTTAATGGCTATAATTTCATGATCTTCATACACTCACTTGCGTAACGAGGAGCAAGGAGAAGAAGGATTATTAAATTGGTGGTCTATATTAGTAAAAAAGTATTATGCTATAAGGTGAGTCCGCCTAATTGTGGCAGTTGCCCTAAAAGCGGCAAACGCTCCGTGCAATCACAACTTGTGGACAAATATTATTTTTTGTATGCAGCACCATTGACCCTGAGGTCATGCAGACATCCAATTATTTTTGGCACGAAATTCAAATTCGTACTAGAGAACGACCAACTGCAAGTGCATTTTCCCAATTAAACTCGTCAGTCAAATTTCTGTTACCAAATTGTTTCAAGTTTTTTCCCTGAGAACAGTTTCCACCTGAACCAGCTCATATTTGGCGAATGCTACTCTGTAGTCTGTACTAAAGCACTTTACAAACGGCTGTTTGGTTTTCACCTGAAACCATCTTTTGACTTTTTAGAAAACATTAAGTCAAGCAGGAAGAATTTTGCTAATGTTCCCAATTGTGGCATATTGTCTGTCCCTAAATGTGGCACAGTATGTTTTTCTCATCCCCTAAGCGATTTACTTATAGCTACTAGCATTTAACATTGTAACAGGGCCTACAATAAAGAGAAAGCCGGGGGAACCTCATAATTACTGACAGTCAGAAATAACTGCGGCCTAGTGATAAAATAATTGTTGTATTTTGGCTGTGGAAGTATTCATTTTTAGCTTTGAATTTTATTTCGGGCATTCTTTTGAATTGAACGATTTTATATTGTTAGATTGGTTTGCAAGTGCATAAGCTTCTCGAATACCCGCATGAAACGTAATGTAAACACGTAGTCACCTTTAAAATCACCTACTGCCACATTTAGGCAAATCGACGTTTTTTACTACCCGAATATTTTGATTTTTAGCTCTGCTATGCACAACCTCGAAGTTGCTGAAAAATATATAAACTATAGTAAACGACAATTCGGTGCAGTATACATAATTTGAAAAGAAATAGAAATTCTCGTGGACACATTTTCAGAAAAATGAATTTGTTTCGAAACTATGTCATATTTAGGTGCACTCAACTTATAGGACATTCATATTTTTTTTATCATGGTTAGTTATGTCCCAATTTAAGTTAAAGTCTTCGACGACTGGCGACAATGATATTTTTTAATATTTATATATCTATATAGAATAAAGCTTTTGTAATTGTTAATATGTAGTGGCCAACCCGGTAATTGTGGCCACTGGTCACCCACCAATTTAATCAACAACGACACGCGTATTGAAAGAAAAGCATGCAAAAAGAAGACTAGTACCTGCTCATATTATTCATTATAATGATTATTAATTAATTAATTAATTTACCATATTATTAATTATAATTAATATGTACCAGCAAATTCGTTCAATTGTAAAATCAAAAGCATTTCAAAGTGTTTCCGGAGCCATTGAAGTATTAACTTAACCCGCTTCTTTTTTTTTCTCGGCTTGGCGGAATTATTCAACCAGGCTTTCAGGATATAAGGTCATATATTAAGTCTGTTATTACTTCCAAAAACATTTTTTTCATAATTATAAATGTTTACCACAATTGAATATGGGGGTGGTCACAATTGCCTGCAAATCTGCAAATGGCCACATTTGTGAACTGTAGTAGATATGCTTAAAGAATCATAACATGAAATCGGTGAGGAGAAATTTAATTTTTGGGTAATAGCTTAGAATGCTACATATCAGTGCCCCTTCTTCAAAATTCCTTATTGAAACCACAGCGAATGAAAAAACAGGGAGAAACATTGCAAAAAAGTGGACACAATATGGAACGTTAATTAATTAATTAATTTATTGATATAATTTTTATTTGAGTTATTTGATTATTTGGCCTACTTGATTTACTTTACTTTTCGGACATTCTTCGCTCATTTTTCATTTAACTTATTTTTATTAGACGCACATCCAGAGCTCTGTCTGTGGCTTCCAAGGAACGAAGGAACAACAAAGGCAGGGGAGAAGCGCCGGCTACAACTCGCGTCGTCCCTTTGGAGGGAATTTCAAAAGTGGACAAGCCAACTTTTTTCTCTATAGTTTATTTCGTCTTGTCAACAACAAAAAACGACAAGAGAAAAGAATAGAAAACGAAAGAGGAGCGAAGGTAATCTCTTTCTCTCTTTCTCTGTCTCTCTCTCTCTCTCTCGCTCTCAATGGACTATGGACTCTTTTATTATATTGAGTCCGCTCGTACATGTCTTAAAGCCGCCGGATCTGTTTGTATGTATGAATGGAAAGTTTTTTCCCTTTTCCTCTGATATAAATGATTTTCTTCACATTCCCTTTTCACCTCTTGTGTATACAGTGTAAAGAGGTGAGAGAAGAAAAAAGAAAATCGACGTAGAAAATGAATATAGTTTCTACGTCTATATATATTATTACAGCCTTTTTTTTTAGAAGAAAGGGAGAAGCTTTTGGAGTCTTCATCAAGTTCCATGACTTAAGTCCATATCATTTTTGTTTCCGTCAAACAATTAACACGAAAATGTGGAGCTGAATATCTTGCAATTTGTTTTCTATCGCAATTTTCACCCTGACAAAAGAGACAAGGACCCGTTCACCATCAGCGTCAAAATAGGTAAATACTTCACTTTTATCTGAATTTTCTTCCCTATGTAATTCATTGTTTATGATTGTGTCACACTCGTCTGCCAAAGCTGACACTCAGATTTGGAGCTGTTATTAAAATTCCTAATTGTCATTATTTGAGAAAATAATATTGACTGTCAACTTCATATATGTTTACTCATTTGTATTTTTTGTTCTATTTTCTATCATTTTGGTTTTTCACATACATTAGATTGTCGGCTCAAGTTGTCCGCGATTACCTGTTGTTAGTACGTAGCTAAATGCGTAGCAATAATTACATATGTATTATGTGTTGATGGTAGTGCCAAAATTGTTACAGGGACTAGAAAATAATGTTTCTTGATACTGAAAATCTGCAATATGTCACAATTAAGGTCTCCTCATCTATTTCAAGTTTATTCAGTAAATAGTAGTAAATAAGTAACTACTGTAAATAGTAGTAAGCAATGGTAATAATAGGATAGAAGACCTTGTCCGACTGTTGTTTTGTTTGACATGGGATTAATGGGAGAAAATAAAAGAGGGTGGTAAATCCTGGGTGAAAATAGGAAATCAATATTTCGATACATAGGTTCATGGAGGTACACCCGAGAGCTCTTCCATTATGTTGTCACACTTCGTGTTATCTTTGTATACATAAAAATGTTCACTTTTTTCTTGCAGAACTACATTTATAGTGTGTGGCAAGGATGGCAAGGAAACACAACTGTCCCCAGTGCAGTTACTCCAGTGATTCCGTGTCCAAGGTTCAGTTTCACCTTCAAACTCACGTCGAGGGCGTTTTGTTCTTCTGCAACAAATGTCAGTTTACTGCAAGCACCTCCCGCGTCTTGGAAGGTCACAAACGTCGGAATCATGGCAATGATTCGGAACCCGAGCCTGACCCTGAACTTGAAGATAAAGAGCCTATACCTTCGACATCGACATCTGTACCTCTACTCTCTACTCCTCCCACCACGAAGCGCCACACGTCATCATCACGAAGCACGGCTACAGAAGAACAGCCGGCCCCGGTTGCTCGGCGAAGAACGGTGCTCAACACGTTGAGGAGCACGAGTAGGAGTCGTAATGCTACTACTGGTAAAACCGATACCGTTGACCCGGAGTCTCAGAAAATCAGAAAACCCATAGCAAGGAGAGTGACTGTCGGTGGTCAAATCAAGTATCAGTGCTCTTTCTGCCCCTACAAATCAGCTCGAAACTACGATGTGGAAAAACACGAAAGAATCCATACGGGTGAGAAGCCATATGAATGCAGGTTTTGCGATTATGCCAGTGCTACAGCCACGGCAAGACTCATACACGAATATAACAAACACGGTCAAGTTCGCAAGTCCAATTCTAAAATTTGCAAACCCAAGAAGGCTGTGCAAGAGCCAGAACCAGAACCTGAACCAGAACCTGTAAAGGTCAGAGCAAATACTACTACGAGCAAAGTGTCAATAAGGGGAAAGAGAAAAGTGCTACGTACAGCGAGAAATGCGTCGGCATCTGTAACTGCAAGGAAAATAGTTGCGAGTAGTAGAAGACGAATGAAGGCAGTAGCCGCAAAATTTAAATGTTCCTACTGCCCTTTTGTCTCGACTACGGAAGCCGTGGTTCGGAGGCATGAGCCCATTCATACGGGCGTTAAGCACTTGACCTGTGACCACTGTTCTTACTCCACCCATCGCATGGATAGTCTCCGTGCGCATCTGAAAGTTCACGGAGTGACGCAGGGAACATCAAGAAGAAGACGGAGGGGTGATCACGGAGAATCCCAGAGGTCAATTAAAGCCGGGAGGAGAAGTCACCTCCATAGTAGTGTGAATGACAATGACGATGAAACTTCCTCCTCCACGGACTCTTCCTCTCGAGAATCAAGTCCTTCTCCTTCCGCTACGCCAGTCGCATCTGTTGACACCGACAAAGTCACGGAGAGGGCACCGATGAGCAAGCATGAATCTATCTTGGCTACGAGTCTGTCGTCTTTAGAAAGGCTGATGAAAAACAGTCACCTCAACCTGAACCTTGTCAGCACTTTGTTGCTGAGGAACACGCCCCCGAAACCACCACCTGTTCCGAGGAGGAAAACATTTTTTATACCCCTCGTCTTCAAAGACATCCAAGCTACACCACCCTTCAATTCTCCTACGAGACGGTCCACCTCGGACGAAGATGAAGACAATGAGTACGATATTAGCAATCACACGGTTCATCAGTGCCCGAAATGTAATTTCAAAACTCATGCTAAGTCCATGATGAAAAGGCACTCCTTGGTTCACTCGGATGTAAAGACATACAAGTGCAGTTTTTGCCCTTACCGCACCGTTCGCAAGTACGATGTGGCCCGGCATGAAAAAATTCACACCGGTTAAAAAGATCTTACTCACCCTGATCAGAATTTGCCTTTATTTGTTCCTGGTGGCCTTGAACAACATATACATAAATACACAATTATGTATAAGAGTTACTTAGATAGGAATAGAACCATATACAAATACATATTCTATACAAGTTCACAAGTGCTTCAACCTTCAACACAAACACAAAGCGTGGTTCGAACGCAGTAATAAACACTATTTTGAGGAGCAACAATTTTAAACTACAATCACGAAGCATATTATTAATTAGTATAGGTAATATTAGTATCGTTTACAGCATTCAATGCTAGTTTTAACGTGCATTAGTTTTCCAGCAGCGTGTAATTACAATTTATTACTTAGTAATTACATTACACGGTATACAAACTACAAACAAGATATTGAACGTTGCCTTTTAAAGGTAATTAAAGGTAGAAGTATTTTATAACATACACACGGTACATAGTGTCTATAGTTAGTACAGTGTATGAACTTATGAAGCGTATTTACTAGGTTTGTTCTTGAACTTAAAAGCCACATTGTAATAATTGTTACTGCATAAATGTTAGGTTCGTGTTACTGTTGTTATTGACTCAGACAATACAAATTATAAAATACATATGTAAATGATTTATCACGCAGTTTTCTTAATTTAATAATGCATCAATGCACGTAGTTGCACGTGCAAATGATAAATAATAATTATTATTTATTATCATTAATGATTTTATTCGATATAGTACATGTATATGTTATGTGATTCCAAAGTAGTGAGTAAAGAAATAAATGAAATTCACGAATCTATTTTTGCGTGACTTTGATCATCTCTTTGTTGGATCACTTTCATATTCACCAATGCAGTTGAACTTTGACGATTCTTTTAGTCTATTCTACACTCTACATAAAACATACATTACAATTTGCTAATTGAAGCACCGATCTGTTGCATCTTTGATAGCATATTATAGGTACAACACTGACAACTGACAACATAATACTTATGTATATGTATAGCCGTATACATATTCTGCCACTGACTTGTACTGACTATATTAACAGGAAAAGTACTATGTTATCACACCTTAATTCACATACCATTTCAAAACAACTTTAGTATAAGTCTCCGATGACCCTCCTTGTAGATGGTAATTCCACTCCTCATGTAAATAAGTAAACGGTAGTGTCGTCAATAATCTTGTTTTGTAAAATATTCTTCTATCACTTTCTTTCAAGCCTTCTCATTTTTATGACAAATTGTTTCTCTGGTATGAAATGACTACAAAATTAACGACTACAAATATGAAGCATGACTGTTCAATAAACATGACTTTGCGAACACACTGCGAATACTGATTTTCAGTCCCTGTGGACATCAAGAATAACTTTGCGCTCGAGCAAAGGATCATTATCATCCAATGTGAGATCCCGGTAGAGCTGGAAAATAAAAATATAAACTACATTAATGAAATTGTCACAATAATTACTTAAATTGAATTTATTCAGGAACATTCAATCGGGCTAGTTCATTTTTATGTTCATCGAAGCAGCCTTATGCTGAGCAATAAATTTTCATTATTTGTTTTTGAGAAGCTTACTTTAGGTGCTCGTCGTATTTCGACTTTTGTCAGATGTGGTAATCCCCTAAAGGCGTCTAGACATCGGCGGGTCAAGTATGAGTTGTCGTTCAGTAATCGCAAGACACGTAGTTCTGCATGCACAAAACGCATCATTAGCAAAACAAACAATACAATTATGGTTCTCGAATGGATACTATTTCCAATTAGCTTTTGAAATCGAAACTTACTAGGCAATCTTCTTATCCCGATATCACCATTGTCTCCGATTCCCAGCAAATTTCCATCATAAGTCTCGTAGGACGAGTCTGCAGAGAAAGTCAATTCCTCCAAACTCGTTAACTCTTTCCAAATAAATTTTAGATCCAGATCAGATCTAACAAACGTTGTCAAACGTTTCAAATTCGGACAAGAATTAGCAAGACCCGCAAAAATTAATTCGTTCACTTCCATCCAGTAAATGTTATAGCTCCGTAGTTGCTGGTATGCTAAAGTGTGTGCAGTCCGCCAAACAAAGCTGGTCAAGTGTGCAAGCTTTTCTCCCCCATAGAAGGCCATTCCTTCCAAGAAGTCCAGACCCAAACCCACGCATTCTGTTTCCAAAATATTTCTATCATCAAGCAGTGGGTCTGCCAAGAGATTCTCACGACCGGTGGACACCATCAGAGGTTGGAACTGAACAATCAAACTCTTAATTGCTGGTAAATTCCCCGGAAGTTCCTCCCAACGCTGAAAGTACACACTAGGCAGTTCTAAATGATTTAGCTTTGGGAACCGTAAAGGAAATATGGTTTTGCGGGGACATGGAAACAACTGCACTTCCGGCGGAAGCATAGGATATTTTTTCAACGTCAGATATTTCAAGTTTCTCGTTGTCGGACCCAGAACTTCTGCTATTTCCCCAGGATTTAAATGTGTATCAAGCGAAAGATCTTCCAAGTGCGGGAGCAATCCCAACAATTCCTCCAGAATGATTTTGTACGCAGTATGAGTGTCTCGCGAAATAGGGCAGCGTAGATGGTGGTATCTAGAATGTAAATCACAGAATAGTAAAATAATTTTAAATCCTACTAGTATACTAATATTGTCAAATATACCTACATACATTTGTATAACTTTTATCAATAGTAATAAAAAGATAAAAACACATGATACATGAACAATATAAACATTGTTTTACCCTGGGCACAGCACCAGCTTTGTCAATGTATTCGAGCACTCTTTCTGCTCAAGTAATTCCTTAAAAATCCTGAGAAATGCATGAACTTCCTTCCTCTTCAACCCATTGCCACTCAACTCGAGTTCCTGAAAAACAATACAATAAAGATTTTTAATATATTATTAATTGTTTATTTATTTGCGACCATCCGAAAATTCCCATGTTCGGGATTTCCATTTTAGGCAGCTGGGATTGCAATTTTACGTTTCAATGGTCACCCGAAAAGTTTGCAATTCGCAATAGTAACTTGCAGTGTTCAAAATCTCCTGCACACTGCTTGTGCTTGTACTATATAGCATGGAGGTACTACTTGTACCCAATGAGTGCAGAGACGGAGAGTAAAAGAATAGCAAGGAAACAGGCCAAACATTTGCAAAATATATTTTATATTTTGCGAAACGTTGTGGTTGAAGCTTTGGCGAAGGAGCAAAATTAAATTTTAGCACGAGAATGAGACGCAATTGGAAAAATGAGCAAAATGTAAGTGCGATGGCCGGGAATCGAACCCGGATCAACTGCTTGGAAGGCAACTATGCTCACCATTACACCACCATCGCAGGACTTTGAAATTCTCTACCCAAATCTGGCTAAGAGTCACTCCTTTCACAGCAAAGTAGGTGCGGCATTAAATCACACATGTTTGCCCACATGCGCTTCTTCAACATTTCCCTCTCTTTACACCTTAAATATATAGATAGATGTATACCCTTTTCAACTTTCTCTTTCATTTTTAAATAAAAGTATGTACAATGTATACAATGCACAGGTGTTTGCCTACATGGTTTAATGGCACGTACAGAATAAAACTGAACAAATATGAGGACTGAGGACCCTCATACAAATACAAATTTAGAATTCCTTTTTATCAGCTCAAGTTCAATTTGCAAGTATTAATTTCGCTACTCATAGTACAATTGCAAGTTCAAAAAGTATAGCTGGGAACTCGAATACTTGACAACTCGAGTCTGTCGAAAAGTTTCGAAATTCCTTAACAACTCGTTTTTTTTTAAATTGCCGAGTTCGGAGTTGTTCTTGACTTGCAAGAACAAACTGATCCCAAACTTAGTTCAATTATGAGTTAGTTTCTTACTTCAACTAAAAATGTCTACAAAAATACGTTCAAAGTAATAAATACCTTTTTCTACTTTCCTTCCTTGCTTCTACTTTATGCCCCAAACTGGACTAAAACTAAACTATAAATCCACCGCTTTTGGTGAGCATACAATGATACAATGCCCTTTGTCATCAAACTTACTAGAACAGACTATAGATTGCTAATTGCTAATCACAAATGAGATCGGAATTTTACACTTGCGAGTTTCAATTATGAGTTCAATTTCGAATTTATTTCTGAAGTACGGTCAATTACGGGTGCGGTAATTTGGAACTTGATTAAACGAACCTGAAATATATTATTTCAACTTGGTTTTCCAAGCGAGGTCGAATTTTGCCCAACTACCAACTTGATAAATTTTTCCAGCATGTTTTCAAGTTTGAAATGAAATTAAAGTATACCGGTAAGGAATTCTAATGTAAATAGGCATGAAAAGGTAAAATCAACTGTAAAATGTATATGCTAAACACATTCTTACACATATGAAAACAAGTTTGACATTACCTTCAAATTGGGAAACATCCTAAGTGTTTGGCACCAGTCCGGTTGACCCAGTAATCCCGCTTTGAGCCATTTGACTTTGATTCCGTCATTGGTATAGGTGACCGGGGTACCTTCATCCACGAAGGTCAGTCCCTGGACTTCGGTTGGAATGGAGCTGCCCAATAGCTGGACGATGTCCTCATGGGGATGAGTCTGAGCAGAACGACTGCAATCCGCACATCGGAAGAATCTAAAACGCTGGAAGAGGAACGAGTCAAACTGAAGGGGTAATTTCTCTTTCTGGAATGCTTGCAAATAACTCTTGAACTCCGGTTTGGGTGGATTGTCCACTCGGAAAAGCCTTTTCAGACAAAAACAAGGGTCGGGGAAGGAAATGACGGCAATTTTTTGAAATCGAGGTCTGGACACATGATTCCATAATCGACACACTTGTCGGGCATTCCAAATTTCCTGGTTGTCCAGATATCCAACCAGATTCCGCACGACCTAGTCAAAAGATCAATACATTTTGTTTTACAAATCATTTGTTAATCTTAATCTAATACAAACCTGCGAATATCATCTCAAAATGTTCCTAAATAAATTATCTCCTGACCTCCTTACGTCTTTTTAAGTCTCTTCAATGCCACTAATCTATTTTGCATCACAATATTTTACTTCAAATACAAGCATTTACATTGAAAACTGAAATCCCGTTATTTCGAAAAAATCGCAAGGAACTTACCACTTCGTTTAAAAAGGGATTGGGCACCACCCTTGGCTTCTTCCCTGGATGATCTTTGTCTTGGTCGGGGTCAGATATGCTCCTCGTGTCACTGATTTCATGGACAACATCCAGGGAGTCTGTTGCTGGAACATTTGAGTCTGCCATATCACGTTTCCACTCAATTAAAATGGTAATTAAAAATACTTCAATGTGATATTATTCCCGCTCAAATCTCCAATTTTATATCAATCCCCTCAAAAATCGTGATTCCATGATTGTAAAAAATAACACAATCATTAATTGCAAGGGATAGTTCCTCATTTAGCACCAAAATTAGCAGCACCACTTATTTTTGGTGAAAGATGAAATGGAAAATTTTACATGTGTATATATGAACAAAATATTTATATATAGAGAATAACAACAACAAAAACAGCACTAAGTAGCACACGATGAGCACTGTATAATAAATCCGAACTCATAGATTCACATGAGACACAGATGGGCATAACACTTGACATTTGAGTTTTACATTCAAAATTGCTTACTTAACTCATAATTTTTGAGAGAATTTTATGCTTTATTTTTCATCAAAAAATTATGTTGATATGTTGAATAAAGCATGCCTTAATTAATGAGTATTGCCTTTAATGATAGAGAATCAAAATTTGGTCTCATTAATTTTTTTGATTTTATTAGTCGACGCTTTCTGAATTTTTAATATTATATATAATATATTATCAGATTTTATAAACTCTTCCTTTCATACTGAATAATGCGATTGTGTCTAAATAAAAGCAAAAATGGCTGCTAACTATAATTAAAAAATATGCTCTAATAAAAAAAATTTGCCAGGACAAATGAAAGCTGATTGTTTTAGCTATCAAGAACCAATGATTAATAATATAATAAATAGAGATAGCCAAAATATTCTTTAGGTTCTATGTAAAATCTAAAATGAATGCTTTATAGCTAAAACAAATTGGTTATGTATTTTTTTAAACAATTTTGTTTTTCGATATATAGAACACTTAATAATATAATTTAAAAAAATTAAACTGGAGAATTGTTTTTGGAAAACAAATTTTTCGAGTCAACAAACATCTAGGTATATTTTTGATTTGAGCACATCTGGCTTTCTGGAAATCAAAAATGCCTACTACCTCCAAAAATGTGCTTTTACAAAATGCTTTACAAACCATTTTTCAATTTAATTTCAAAGCCATGATTTCTAAAATTTCCGTGACCAGACTTTTTATTTGAAGACAGCAAAAAATTTGTATCCATAAAGCAATAATTTTTGGGGGGGGGTTACAACTTATAGCCCATTTTTGTTGCCCATCTATGACGAAAGATGAACAATCGAGAATGTAATATGATGGCGGGTTTTCCAGCTGTTTCTGGTCTCCAGTGACTACTTCTTCCAGGCTCCAGTAGATGCTTCTGTCACCTCGGTTTTTTCCATCATACATATGTTGCGCACATGAATCCAAGCTATTTATAACGGTCAGTAAAAGCTATAGTAGCTTAAGAAACGTTTTTTATATAGAAAATAAATTAAAAATAAATACTTCTGAATTTTTATTTCTGATTTGTCAATGATCTAATGTCTACACAGCAATAGAACAATCATTTTGAATGGACACAAATACACAAGGACAAATGATAAATCACAAGTTGCGCTATGCCACGTGTGACAATTATATTAATTCCATATTTATTTGGTATGTTTTGTACTCTTTTCATTTGAACAGTTAATTCTAGCCAACGCTTCACTTGCTCTGAATTAACAAACCTGCGGAACAATTATAAAAAAAATTATCGTCAAAAATTACGAACATAAACGACATAAAGGTACAGAATACATTAAATACGTATCAAGAATTTGTTAAATTTTAAAAATTATACTCCTTGATTCATACCGAATTGGTCAAACAAAATTTGGGATGCGATTCCCTTGAGCTCCATCATTTGAGGAATTTTCCACGCCAGCTCCTTCTGTCCATTGGCTACGTCCTCAGTGTTGACAAGTAGGACACAGTACATGGCACAATCTGTTCATGTCATACGAATAAAATTCGAAAGAAAAATTAAATTAAAAAAGTTTTAAAAAATCATGAGTAACAAAATTCAAAAAAATCAAAGATCGCATCGCAACAATACATTGCAGCAGAAATGAATGTGCAGAACGCTATTTAATAAATTAATTTATTATGCAAGGATAAATTCCCTACAAAAGTCTGTCTCTGGATCATCTTCTTTCGGGAGTGTCTCAATGACCTTGCCCCTAAATGCTCTGCAGGCATTGCCCTGCACCTTACATCCGTAGTCATAGGCGTAACCCTGAATTCGGCCCATCAGCTTGTGCAGATCTTGTGTGCCGGATCTCCGCAATATATCTTCTAGATCGGTGGCTGTTATCAAAAAAATCGTTTAAACCCAATTTCCGATTAGGTAAATTTTTTTTTTAATTTAAAAAAATTAATTTGTTTTAAAATTTGTGACAATTATTTTTACTGGTAGCAATTCCGTAGAGTAAATTCATTCTCCGGAGGTAGTTGTTCGATACAAGCCATTTGAACTTCTTTTCGCCATTAGCGAAGCCTTGGTAATTGACGTAAATGACGCAAGCTACCCACAGCGGCTCCTCTTCATTTCCGGGCACTATTAATAGAGCCAATAAACTTGAATAAACCTACAACTTATTATTATAATGATCATTATAAATTATAATTATCAATGACATAATTTATTTAATATTATTTACTTTATTTACTTATTTAAAATTATTTACTTTATTTACTTATTTAATATTATTTACTTTATTTACTTATTTAAATAATTTATATAAATAATTTATAAATTACTGCCGATGCATATTCGAAGTTTAAAAGGGAAGAAATAGACAAACCCAGCTCTCGTTTCATGGTCAGGCAATGTTCTGGAGTGGATTTCATCTCCTTGAGGAACTCTTCCTCCTCCTTCACAATCTTTTGCAAGAGGTCCTTCGGCGCTTTCTCCAGCGTATTCTCCAGTAAAGTCGTGTTCATTTCTACCATGGCTGCAAATTCCACAGAAATGGAAATTAACATGGGTCTAATTTTATCCTTAATAATCGGTTTAAATTCAATTTACAAGCATCAATTTCGGTATCAAGCTCAGTATCAAGTTCGAAATTTTTTAACTCTGGAAACTCGTATTTGACAAGCATCAAGTGTAAGTATTATTGTATAGTTGAAGATATACAATAATACTCAAAATTTTTTAAATGTGCATTCATTTAATTAAATTTCCGAGTTCGGTCATCGTGGTTTTTCAACCGAGTCCGAATTTTGTCCACATATGTATCGATATGAAAATTTAATTTCGGGTGTGATTTCAATTTCAAAATGAAAAACTATATACTTTATTTTATGCGTTGAGTAGCTTTATTGATTTTTCACTTCTCCCAATAAAATAACAAGTTTGCTGCGAAAACGCCTTGCTTTCTTCCACTTTCTGCCAAAAAGAGAAAAGCTTACCTGCAGCAACAGCAAATCCCAGAAGTGTGGCAAAGATGCAGGTGGCAGCTACTCTGTCCATTCTGCAATATAATTAGAAAAAAAAACCGTAGGATTTCCCACGGAAATATGATCCCCGAACAAACAACGGTCTCAGTACAAATTTTCTGATCGTAATTGCACCTCCGTTCACAGTGGAAGGAAGAAACAGAAAGTGAATTTGAGTAGGTAAATTTACTTCCGGGTGAAATGTAGACCAAAAATTGTGTGGACCAAAGTCCATTGTCCAGAAAACGAAAGTACAAACAACAAAAGAGGAATCTGTCCCCATTATATATTTTTTGAATGAGGTCATAAAAAAAATAATTGCACTGTATTTCAAATGGGCACAAAAAAAAGTCACTACCGGAAGTCTTTTGTTCTCAACAATAAAGTTACATATGAGCGTCTGTATATCCGTATTGCGCACATTTGCGTACTACGTTGATGAGCAATTATATTACCTCACCGAGAGTACATCACCCTTATTTAATCCAATTTATTTTTGTAAGGATTTTATGCATAAGTAAATTACTATAGGTATACAGAGATATAGGCTATACGTAGCGGTAAAATAGCGGTAAAAATAGCGTAAAATAGTGGAAAAATAGGTAAAATAGCGGTAAAAAATTAATTAAAAATAGCAATTATTTGTACAATAATTAATTAATATAATTGATTATTTATATCAAGGAATGACACCCGAAAAAACATGAATTAAAATTCAAATTAAAATACACGATTTTCCTAATTATCGATACAAATTTAAATCCGGATATCTAAAATATAAATTCTAATTCCAATACAATTTTATTCAAATACTCAGACAAATGAATACGTATTCAAATGCTTTTCGAACACTTTTAAATATTTATTTTTAATGCAATTTGGGATCTGTAGCTTCAAATAAACGCAAAATCAATACACAAAATTATAAATTGACTCCGCAACTCCGATTTTGTACAAATCGATGCTTTTATGGACGAAGTAGTTATATATTACTGCCAATTGAAAAAATAATGGTTACAATATCTTGATTTTGCAAAAAACAACTTGCTCGAAGGCGGGAATCAGCAACATAATGAAGGAATTTTCGAATACAAATAAATTATCGAAATCCAAATGTCAACTTTTTAATAAGAATTTGAATTTCGAATGTATTTGTAATTACAAATTCCAATTAACATATTTTTCTGACAAAAATAAGGATACTAATTCCGATTAAAATGCTGAAAAATATGCATATAATTCCGATTTGAATTCGAATACCGATTCGAATGTCCTTGATGTATATGCTTTCATTTTCATTCAAAAACTAATGAGAAGATACTTGCTCGCTTTACACACATTAACAATGATAATTAGCGGAGTGCCCCGATTCATCGTCATCCCCGCCCGGATGGTGAGTGGCATTAACCGGACTAAATTTCTCTCATTAAACAATACCCTTCCCTCCCAGGTGCGTGTCAATGCCCTGGAGGCACTGGAGACCCGGCCCATCCATAAGTACACGAGAGCCTCCAGGGCCCCAATGCCAAATGCCCAGCCAAGAAATATTCCAAATATCCAAACTGGAAGGTATTTATGGAGTGCCACGACCATGTAAATATTCAAACTGTGCAGGACCAAAACGGGGAGGACCAGGAAGGAAAAACATGGCCGGAAGACGTCATTCATGATCCGATTAAGGACCAACATTCCCTTGTAATCCCTGATGAAACCATCCACTGGAGTCCCAGCATCCTTCCATGTGTTTTTGCACTCTTTTAATTTATCCTGGAGGAGGAGGACCGTCCCAGAGACGTACATGATCGTCACCAAAAGGACAAAGAAGAAGACGGAAGTGACCACAATCATGGAATAAAATTCCAGGAGCAAATTAAGGGTGAATACGGGAACGGTCTGGTATTTTTTGGGAAGACCCCCGTAGACATAACGACTTCTCCGGGGCTCCAGGACAAATAATCCGGACATGGCCGTGGCTGTAACAAACGTGCAGAGAGCAGCTCCGGCGGAGAATGTTTGAATGATCCCGTTAAAGCCCGGGTGTTTCTTCCCTGTTTTGGCGGATAGATGTCCGATGATCTTCTGGAAGCAAGAACAGAAGCTGGAACTCTGGAGGAATAGGTAGGCCCTCATTAGTTGGACGTTTGTGAAGAGTGCTGCAAAGAAGATGTCCATCAGAAGGTTGACGGATGCGGTCATCGTGATGGGTCCCAAAAGCAATTTGCACATGAGATTAATTTGTTTGTACAAACACATGATGGAGTAAAGGCAGAAGGATACGCAACGGAATGAATTGCCTGGGAGAGGCCTTAATTTTAATTGGGAATTGAATTGGAATGGGTACATGTGGAGGATGTTCATGGTGGAAACGAACTGTTGGAACTTTTCTTGGGATTTATACTCCAGCATTTTTCTCGAATTTATTCAGGAAATTCTACTTGTAGTTTTTTAACGTCAGGTATTTGGTATTGCTTGCGAGATATTAAAGATATTGCAGACCTTTTTCACTAATCCGTTATCAGAAGGACTGACTTGAAAAAAACTAATAATTGTCCTCTAATGAAGAAAAAGGCCAACAGACGATTGCAATGCATACATATGTAAATAATTGCTAAGGGAAAATATCCTTCCGTAATTGTTTCTGTATTAATTGGTCTTTTGTTGCACTAATGGGAAATTTTTTATACATCTATTTTCTGCCATAAGTTCTACCGTAAGTCAGTGAATGAACTACGGGGAAGTTCAATGTTATGAAAACACATAATTAGTTATTAACGTGACAGTGTGAAATAATTACCAAAAAATAATGCTCCCATTACATCATTTTTCGTAGTCTAAAAGCTGTATTATGTATATATGTAATTATGTATGTATTGTCTTTATTGCTAGTAAAAACGCCAAATATCGATGGCGGTTGTGTGATCACATAATATGTACATAATTATTACATTACTTTTACCACAAGTGCTATCTGACCTTCATATTACCTCTTTATTATAAGGCACATACACTCCAGTCTTGACCAGGATTCGCTATGACTTATTACTAAAATACTTGCACTGGAGAAGAAGCTGTTCCACTTATTTCGCTCTGGAGAGAAGTGGTAATTTCTCCCTCGGCTCGTAAGAGTCAAAAGTCAAAATGCTTGAAGCCACGTAAATGGCTGTTATAAGGAATATTAAAAAGAGCATTACAATGGAGTCTTTCTACAACAAGTCTCTTTATAACAACATTTCTCTGTAACAACATTATTTTTTCAGCCCTTCGTACATGCGTAAGGTGCATATTTCATGTTCTAAATAACATTTCCCTGTAACAATATTTTTCCCCATTCCCTTCAGAGTTGTTGTATAGAGACTCCACTGTACCGTATAATTTAGAGCAACACAAATAATTCCCGGAAATAATCTCCCACCAGAGTTCTCCCTTCTTGTGGTAAAATGAATTGTAGAAATAATTTCTGTGCTGGGGGTACATAATCAAACAATTGGCAGAATTGGCTGCATGAGAAATGAGAACTATGAATTTCGTGCAAAACCTGCGGCAGAATATTTGATTATATACCTATGTAGATTATTAAAATAAAACATTTTATTTAGTATTTAATAAAAAAGTAGCACTATAATTTCCATGATAATTTTGAGAATAGCTGGTTGAATCTAAATAAAGTTGTAATTGTTCATTATACAAAGATTTACACGATGTTTAAAACACGGCTAGGCTACTCATGGTGAATAAAGAAAAGCTTAATTTCCTTTTTAATGATTTGCTTTATTTATATTCACGCATAATTTCGGGTTTGATATGTACATAAGTATGCATGTTCAAGTGTTTTTTAAGAACTATAAGATGCAATAAAGGTCATGAAAAGTAATAGGACTAACAATCGGATATTAGTTCCACACATTTCTTTTAACCACAGCTCCTTCGTGGTTGAACGATGATGTCCAATTAATGCATAATACGCAGAGGTGGCCAAAATACATCGTATTTTAAATACATGTACATAGGTACATATTTGAAGTTTGAAATACGTATTTAAAATAAATGTTTGTGTTTTGTAATTGTATTTTCAAATCCAGCTATTTTTTGCATGTATTTTGCATTCAAATACATGATAATTTTCGGAAGAATTTGGTTGTATTTTCATTTTGTAATTTGGAAGTTCACCAACGTAAAATGCCATTTGAAATTTTTGTCAACCGTTACTTTAAACTACAAGTGAACGCAACGGATTCGTACTTTAAATATATTTATTCGTATTTTGTATTTAAAATACGTATTTAAGTATATGTACATTAATACCCACTGATGTATTTTATAATTAGTGTTCCGCACAAAATAGCATTGTATTTCGTAATTTGTAATTAAATAATTTTTAGGAATGTAAATTATATTTTAGGAATGCAAATTATATTTGGAATTAATGCCACCGGCTGTGTTTTTGTGTGTAGTATTTGGAACTAAAGTATTTTGCCCACCTCTGATTGTACATGAATGGTTAGAGTTGGAAGGCGAGGATGATATAACTCATAAGAACTGAGTAAAAGGTGAGGGTGGTGCCGGCCTTCATCATGTAGAAGTGGGATGCCCGGAATCCGAAGGGATAGCAGCTCCTCAACATGGCCCTCCGTCTATCCGTGAGAATTCTCCGGAAGGATAAATAGCGCTCCCAATTGCGTTGAAATCCTTTTGCCCGGGAGTTACATTCCCCGAAGAGATAGAGGATGCGAAATATCCGGAGGGAATGGAGGATACTGGCTGTGTGGAAGATCAACAATCCGGCACTGGGCGTGTTCATCCCATTCCTCATCCCAGAATAGATGAGGACGGTGGTGAGCATGAGGCTAAGTAGTTTATAGAGGACGAAGGCATGGGAGAATACGCTGTTATAAATGGCCATCATATCCCGAAGTTCCCGGTACATCCTGACGGCATACTCAAAATCCCGGCCGGCAGCGGGGAGCTGGTGGGTGTTTTTTCCAAAAGGATTTTCCTGGTCTTCGGCGAGATCGTCGGGGGTGGAAGAAATGATGTGGATGCTCAGGTTAAAGGCACGCGAAATGGAGATTTGGAAGGATTGGGCGAAGCAACGAATGAATGCCAGACACATGGTGAAACACAGCTGGGCTATGAAGCTACAGGTTCTGACCCAAGGGATTTCCATCTCTGGAGGGACAGCCGAATAAATGTAGGCGGGAGCTCGGGGACTCAAATTCACATTTATTCCCACGAAGACCGTCATGCATATCGCGCTCAAGGTCTCAAACGTGATGAAATATTTGAAGAACTTTTTTTCCATTTCCAAATTTTTTCTGACACTCCAGCCATCAGATCTCTTGAGGTCAATGTTTTCTACATTTTTTTAAATTATTAATTATTCATATGAATTTACAATTCTTGTGCAAATATGTATTATGCTGCAATTGTTTTGCGAATAATATTATTTTGCAGATCTTTTCCGAATATTATTTTGCAATTCTTTTCCGAATATTATTCTGCAATTTTATTGCAATTATTATTTTGCAATTTTATTGCGATTATTATTTTGCAATTTTATTGCGATTATTATTTTGCAATTTTATTGCTATTATTATTTTGCAATTCTTTTTCAAATACTATACAGCAATTATTTTGCAAATTTACAAATGTATATGTACTATTCTAATCTTTTGCAAATAATATTTTACATTTGTTTGAAAATGTCCAAATAATAGCACTTCGCAATTCTTTGGCAAATTTGCAAAAAAGTAGCACTTCGCAATTTTTTTGCTTTGCAAATAATAGCACTTCACAATTCTTTTGCAAATTTGCAAATACTATTCTGCAATTCTTTTGCAAATTTCCAAATATTATTCTGCAATGCTTTTGCAAATAGTATTTTGTAATTCCTTTTTAAATTTGCAAATATTATTCTGCAATTATTTTGCAATTCTTTTGCAATTCTTTTGCAACTTTGCAAATATTATTCTGGAATTACTTTGCAAATATGTATTATTCTGAAATTGTTTTGCAAATTTAGAAATAGTATACTCATTTGCACATCTTTGGCAAATGTAATATAGTTTTGAAAAAATGTATCTGTATATATTATTGTGCAATTTGTCTTCAAGTATTATTCGCCAAATAATGTGCAGATATTATTCTATGCTGGAAGACACTACACCTTAAACGTCAATAAATGTAGTTTAAAAATGCCAAATATAAGAAATTACCCAAAACTAATCTCCGCTGGAAGGTACAAAACTTGTTGAAAAACTCCCGCACCCTATCGGGCTTCCAGAAATGAAGAATAAAGACCATGAGACCAAAAACGTTGGAGAGGAACCAGCCGGTGAGAGCAACCTTATGATCAAAAGAACGACCGGCACAATAATTAGTGAAGTAACAGATCCCAATCATGGAGGTAGTAAAGCCGCTGTGGAGGAGGAAAAAGAAATACATTGTCTTCTGAACGACTTTCATCATCAACCAGCCAATGTTGGACAATTTGCTGGAAGGATTTCCAGTCGATGTTCCTTCATTATTATTTTCTTCCTCCGCAGTAAATGAAATGGGTAAAACTCCAATAATCGTTCCTAGTTTCAGAGCTGGCAGATAGATTTGGTGGACACTCTTAACGTCGTCCCCCATCTTCTCCCTGCCTGGTCTTTTTCCTAACTGATAGGCAGTATGAGAGAATTGCCCCAGAAAAACTCCCTTTCATATTGACAAATGCAACAGATCGTGACCGAAATTCATATGGCTAATTGCTCAATGCATTATGCAAGCAAAAGCAAATATATTTCCTTATTGGCTACGTTATTTTCATTTTGAAAGTGAAACTGTACTTGAACTTGCTCGTTAAAGTCGATGTTTGGGAAAACAATTTGAATTCCGTACAAAAACCAAGGCGATATAATGTTTTCGTTTAGCCAAGTTCCAAATTATGTACAAAATTCGAAATTTTATAAATCGTAATCAAACGAGTACTCCAGCAATGAGTTCCAAATTGAACTCACTATTGAAACTCGAGAGTATAACTGATGTTATATTAGCATTTGAATATTTTCCAAACAAGATGATGTAGGATACTGCATGCTAAGCAAAATCGACAGCTTTACAGTTTAGAACATAATTGGCAGCTAAAAAATAAGCAAAATGTTATTTATTACTTTCATCTATTATAATGGAAATTTAAGAAATCAAATTTAATTTTAATGGAAATTAAGTATAATCAAATTTAAGTAATTTTATTGGAAATTTAAGTATAATCAAATTTAAGTAATTTTATTGGAAATTTAAGTATAATCAAATTTAAGTAATTTTATTGGAAATTTA